>CAJQUW010006649.1:0-143881 GCA_907163375.1 Prostheceraeus crozeri
GGATATGGCTGCTGGCTTATGGATGATATCATCATGTAGCATTCTATGTCTGCGTAAATGACACGCAGGGGACTTAATTCGTCACCATTATCCCTATGTGAAAATATTTTATCTTTGGGCATGCGTTCCATTTGTAATTTACCTCGCTTGCACCATTCATAGTGAGTTTCAAATTTATCTTTACTCCAAAAGGAGCGGATGCAGCGGTCGCATACAAAATGTTCACCTCTTTTAGAGTGCCCCAAGTGAGTGTACAAGCCAGAGATTTTAGGAATACCACAGTAGTGCCATTCCTCGCTATCATCTTGTTTTACTAATAAGAGGTTGACTACACGTTCATAACAAGTTGAACGTGAATTATAGCGGGCACCCTTCAACCCCTTCTCCCACACGTGAACGACAATTTTAATCTTATTATGTTTTTCGAACGTTTCTACATCTTTGATTTTCATGTTTTTACTATCACAACCTTCAAAGTCTAGTTCATCCTCCCACTGTCTATAGCTATAGGTATGATTTCGATTCGCGTTGATATCATTATAGTGAAGGATGGATAGGACTGCATATTTGGAACACTGTGATTTACAATCGACATTGATGACAGCTTTCTTATTATACAACGTTTTTGGTAGTTTAAATGTGCCTCGAGCTGCATGACTTTCTAATAGTGAAATTTTTAATATGGCTGAGTCCACACCATCAAAAATGAGAGCGCTGTCGCGTTGATTGAATTTATCTACATTTGATTTTAAACATTGAATGTGAAAATTTAGCCAAGACTCGCAGTCTACAACTTCAGTTGCGGAAGAGGAAGGAACATGAAACTGTATTCTCTCCGTCACTTGACCCGTTTGAAAATCTATCTTAATATATTTTAGTTTGAGGTAGAAGAGCGCCTTCATTCTAAAATTCTCTAAATTGTTGAAGAGCGCTTCGATAATGTTAGAATTATGAAGGAGCCACTCAGGAAAATCTACTATTTGAGTATTGGACTCCATGCAGTAGTCGCGTACTCAATTATTGTGTGAAACATTAATGAGGGAGATGGTAGAGGTACCGTTGGTGTAGTGATCATTTGCATGCGTGTGTTGAAGTCTGTGCGAAGATCGCTGAAAGTGACTATCAAAAGAAAGAGGGCACAAATCGCAAGGAAAGGAGATGTCATCGTCAGAATCAACTTTACCTCCGGAGGTTGACGCCGCTTTGCGTTGACACACACGTTGTTTGATGTGTCGAAGGAGACTGTGCTTCGTTGTAAACATATGTCCGCAGTCGGCACATTCCTACTCGTTGCCTTGTCGCGAGAGTCCTGAGCTGGAACTCACATCACCTGAAAGAGAAATCATTCTATCATCTCTGTTCAAGTCTCAGTGTATTGTTACAACCTACTTTGACTCAATAACTCTAAACTTTCCTCAAGAAGGGAGGGCGTTGGTGATGAAGTTGATGCCTGAAATTGAGGAAGATGCTATTAGCCACACGTTTGAGGGAGATGAGTGAAGAAATTTTCAACTTACCATTTCAGCGAAATCGAGTTTAAGGTTGATACTTCAACAAGATAGAGACTTCACGAGAGAGCAGTTCACTTGTACGCCTCAAATATAGAATTCGCCAGAGAACACTTCACTTATATGTCACAAAGACAGAGTGAAATGACACGAATGTCACTTTACATATATACTTTCGTATTCATCATTCATTGGCTGTTCATTCTGATTGGTTGCTTGTTGATACTTAAGAATTAGAAAACATTTCAAAGTTATTATTCACAGTCAACATGACAAGCCCTCCGACAACACCAAACACAAAATTCTCTTCTCCATCCTCAACACCAAAGGCGCTCGTTGCACCAAACGCTCCAACGAAGGGGAAGGTAGAGAAGGTGTACCGACTGGACAATATCAGAAAGTTGTCATTACCAGCGGACAACGAAGAGAGTGTATGTGAGAAGGAGTGTCCCGACTTAACATGCGTGAGGTGGAAGTATCTCCAGTACGATGCTGACGATGTGATGGAGATCACCAGCACGAAATTCCTCCACCAATTATGGGAGTGGTACACCCCTAACTCCCAGCCACGAACTATGGCGGAGTGGGAGTATATTGACAAAGTGAGGCTCGCAGTGGAAGAACGATTAAAGCAAGTGAACCGTTTTTGTTATCTATGTGAAGCCAGACTCTGGGACGATATTGACAATGAAGACCTTTTGAAATACATGCCATAATAAATTTTTATTTCGTATTATCTTTGCTTTCATACTGACTTACTTGAACGGGGCTTCAGTGGATGATTTAACCATGTATACATTTTCATTTGGAAATAGTAGCACGCTTAGTCTAACTTGTAAATCTTAAAACATTTCATATGGGCGATGATGATAGATGAAATAGTGTCAAATAAAATTAAGATAGCTTACACTTCAGATACAGGGATAGCAATCGACTGCGATCCATGTGTAAAGAGCTTGTTAGACTACGGATGGGCTTAAGTGGATGATTTAACCATGTATACTTTTTCATTTGGAAATAGTAGCACGCTTAGTCTAACTTGTAAATCTTAAAACATTTCATATGGGCGATGATGGTAGATGAAATAGTGTCAAATAAAATTAAGATAGCTTACACTTCTGATACAGGGATAGCAATCGACTACGGATTGGCTTAAGTGGATGATTTAACCATGTATACTTTTTCATTTGGAAATAGTAGCACGCTTAGTCTAACTTGTAAATCTTAAAACATTTCATATGGACGATGATGGTAGATGAAATAGTGTCAAATAAAATTATGATAGCTTACACTTCTGATACAGGGATAGCAATCGACTGCGATCCATGTGTAAAGAGCTTGTTAGACTACGGAAGAGAGAAGTGTGTTATGCTGCGTGTGGCGCGTGAGTGTCCTCCCATTTCATTCCATTCATCAATTCGTCTCATTGATAGAGACAGGTAGAACTCATGGTTCTCATAACGTATGCAATAGAAAGTTTTAGGCAACCTTCGACAGTTGGCTAAATGTCGCCCTGGCGCGAATGCATACTACGTTGAGACAGAGGCAATCATTTGCAAACATGACGCAGAGAGGTTAAACAAGATTGACCATTGCCGAATGTCCCTTGCGGTATACATAGCTACGGGTTTCACCGCCGCCCTTTACAGGAACGCCCGTCGAAAGGAAGTTTTACACCGAACTTCATTTGCAACGTTCAAGTTGACTGATAGCAGATTCAACTTAATGATAGTATTCGCCAGTCCGAAGACTGCCCAGGGCAAACCGCGTGGAGGTTCTATCATGTCTTGCCCCATGGTGGCCCTTAAGAGAGCCGATGGTTCGTTCTCGGGGTGTGAATTTAAGTTGACTATTGGCTGGAATAGTCAATGGGTATGACGGTTAGGTTGTCATAGACCCTATACCGCCGAGGTCGTGCTGGTGCATCTGGCACCTTTCGGATGCGAGTGGTATTCGGAGTCCACACCCCATCCGTCCAAATGATCTTCTCGATCTTCCCCTTCTTATCATCCTCTTCATCCCACTCGTCGAGGATGACGAACTCGGGAATGGCGTTGTCTTCATCAATGAAGATGTGAATGCTGTTGGCAGATGTCGCTTTCATCGTGACTTGAAGTTGAATGAGAAGCGCTACAATCTTCTGGCTTATATAGGGTTTTCAACAATGAATTGCTCAACAGCGAATCAGAATGCTTCAGGGAAAGCAATCGACTGCATAACGCTCAAGTTGACTGATAGCAGATTCAACTTAATGATAGTATTCGCCAGTCCGAAGACTGCCCAGGGCAAACCGCGAGGAGGTTCTATCATGTCTTGCCCCATGGTGGCCCTTAAGAGAGCCGATGGTTCGTTCTCGGGAGTAACGTCATCTTACACCCTACCAATTCTGCTGAGAGAGTCTTTGACTCTCTCTTTGGTAGCAGTGTCGACTTCCACACTAACTGGCACATGGCTAAAAAGTGGAATGTAGCGCCATCCCGTTGGATTGACAACAGTTGCTGTCATCGGATTGCCAATCCGAGCAAGATTATTGTGGACTCTGTCTTGCTCCTCTAGCCTGACAAACTCCTCAAATCAATTTCGCGGCCTTAACTGCGGTCTGCGAGGAGAGCTGACTTGACTGTTCGGCGTCTGCATGATTGAAATGAAATGAAATGAGAGGCAGTGGTTTATATACCCCTCTAACGCGACGCAACGTTCAAGTTGACTGATAGCAGATTCAACTTAATGATAGTATTCGCCAGTCCGAAGACTGCCCAGGGCAAACCGCGTGGAGGTTCTATCATGTCTTGCCCCTAGGTGGCCCTTAAGAGAGCCGATGGTTCGTTCTCGGGAGTGTCGTGATGGAGTGGTGAAGGTGGGCAAAGATCTGCAATGAAAATGACATGTATTAGAATAGGATATACTATCTTATTTACTTTTCACTTACCAAGTTAGCCATCCTTTGGCAGTCTCGCGCGCTTCCGAATCGAGAATTTGTACAGATGGCCGCGCATTCTCAGGCTGGCATGGAGACATTTTTTCGTCGGATGGCCGTTATAACATATTATAGATTCGTCGAGACTTTGATTTACGAGTACTTCGCCGTCCAAATGATTATCCCGAACAGGGATGTGAAATTCAAACCAACGATCTTCATTCACACGATTCCACTCATCCCTCATGCGCTCCAACTTCTCATACGCCTGCCTCTCATCACCCCGCCGAGCCACAGTCCTCTCCAACTAAACATTCCTCGCTCTCAACACACACATCTCCTTCATCATCTCCTCAAACCTTTCTTCTGCCTCTCTCATTCTTCTCTCCGCAGCACTCGCCCTCTTCTCACACTCATCATTCTTCTCTTCCAACTCTCGCGTCTTATTCTTCAAATCAGTCACACTGCGCCTCATTCTAATATTCTCATCCGCTACCTCCTTCGACTTCAGTTCCTTCTTTTTCAACTCATCCAACTCCTTCACAACTTCATCCTTCACCTTCTTCAAACTCTCATACTTATTCACCAACAAATCATGCGCCATCTGCTGCGAAACATGCTTCTTCTCTTCATCCTTCAACCACCTCGCCGACTGCATTTGAATCCCACCACTCTTCACTTTTGGGGAAGATGAGCTCTTCGGGGGGTCGGTGATGACAATGTTTGACACCTCCGACGACGAAGAGCTCAACTTCCTCACACGCTTCCTCACACGCTCCCTATCTAAATCCACATCATCCTCATCATCACTCTCAAGCACTCTCTTTCGCTCAATCTCAGCCTCCAACGACGCAACTGCTCTCGCTAACTCATCATTCTCAACAACATTCTCAACCTTGCCCTCTCGCTCTATCGCCAACATTCGCTCCCTCTCTTTAACAATCAACTGCGTGAATCGCACGTCATTCACCAAACCTCCACTACAGCCAGCATGCACTCTGTAGAAACGCGCCTCATCCACATCACCCTTCAACACTCTACACTTCACACACGCAACCCTATTCAGGATAATCATGTGGTCGGTGCCCGCCTTCTTGACATGAGCCTTGGCGTCCGCACTGCGATTGATTCGCCCACATGTGCACATCTTAATATGGAAGTTGCGGTTCCTGTCATTAGCCATGCCTGAGATTTTATCGTTAACTGTAAGATAATGAAATTTGTATAAGTTTGGAATCATGTAGTACAGTCATATTCCTAAAGCATTACACTTAGTCAGGAATGATAGATTTGAGTATAGTGAGTGGCACTCGATCCCGTCGACAGCCGAAGGCCTTGTACTGATCACTAGGGAAGTGAGAGATCTTCCCCGATACCCGCTCTTTACAGCTGAAGACATCATTGTCACTGCCCCGAAGTGGTAACAGGAACGCCGAGTCAAAGGTAGTGATCAGTAGCTGGGATCTAACCCCTCAAAGCTGCCTTAGACATAGTTAAATTTCAAATCTGATAGCAGATTTGAACTCAGCATACTTGAAAACCTTAGTCTACATGTTAAAACTTTGAAAAAACTGAAAATTAAGAATTTTTAAAAAATTCCGCATTTTACTACTCATACTACTTTTAAAAAAATTTATTAGTAGTAAAGACACTATCAAACTCTATCATACAAACTTTGAAGTAAGAAGATAGCTTGCTTACTTCAAAAGATAGAGTATTTTGAAACACCCGATATCGGGAGCTCAGAGCGACGACCGTCGCTTACCTCGTCTTTCGATGAAGTGATCAGACTTACGTTGTCGGGGGTTTATATATGCTCGGAAGAAAACTTAAAATGGCTCTATCTCCGAAAGTATTCATTGTAGCGACATGCGGTTTGTTGCAAACGATTCGTCTCATCATTGTCTATCATATGACACCTGAACCATTCTCATATGACCACGGAAAGTTGGTCCGTCAGCACATGTCCATGTAACATGCCACAAGTGAAAAAATTCCTAAGTGTGAGAGCTCCAGTGTGGTGAAAATTTTGAAAAATTTAAAACTTCCGAATTTCGACCTGGGACCTTTACCAAAACATTTTTCATCAAATTTCACTGACCTCCCCCCTCCCCCCTCGTTCAGAGAAATTTGATGAAAAATGTTTTGGTGACGGTCCCAGGTCGAAATGACACACTTTGGAAAATTTTCAAAATTTTACCCATACAAAGCCACTCTGACACTTAAGATTTTTTCAGGTGAGCTCCGACCTAAAATCTTAAATGGCGTCTCACATCTAAACGAAGACAGATATGAACAAGCCGTTTCTTTCACTGAATTTGTCTCACTCTTAGCTTTCAAGCGAGCTATTGCACGACAAAATCCGTCCACTAGAAGCCAAGATCGAAGCGAGCTCTCCCAAGGGGGGGAGGTGAGTGAAATTTGATGAAAAATGTTTTGGTGACGGTCCCAGGTCGAAATTCCACACTTTGGAAAATTTTCAAAATTTTACCCATACAAAGCCACTCTGACACTTAGGATTTTTTCAGGTGAGCTACGACAGTCCACCCTCCCAACCTGGCCGGCACACCACGCCAACCTCGACAGCACATCACCGCGCGCTACGACGGCCGGCCAGAGGGGGGGGACGTCAGCGACGGCGGCCATCTTGCGCTATCCAGAAGTAGAGTTTTACTTACTACTTTTTTGCTTGTGCAGTCGCCGCCACTGATCGACTTCAGTTCCTCCAGGTGCCTGGAAATTTGGGGTGGACCTATACCCTCAAGCTCGATGCATTCCGAGACGGAGAGAATTGATGGGAAATATCAGTGCAATATTAATGGAAAACCAAGCAAGACAGCAGCGTGAGGAGCAGGAGTCAATGGAAAGAGAACATACTGCATGATACTGAGAACTTGATAATACTGAGAGTTTCACTGAGATACTGAGATACTCAATGTTTTCATGTACAGGTGTATATGATTGTTGCATCTTTACAAGTTAAGATTTCCACACCGCTGAATTTCTGCATCATCCACTTTTTCTCTTTCGATCCGTAATTATTACTTGTTTTCTTTAGATGAAAACTTATGCTTTCTGTCAATTGCTGATTGGTTTATTTCCTTTTGTTATGACCTTCCTGTCAGCGCCTGTTATCAACTGGAACGGATCATGTCTTAAATGACATGTAATAACAAGAATTTTTGTTGTAAAATTTTTTGTTGGTGGTTTAGTTGTAAGGTTAGTGACTTTTGACTATATTTTACTACATGCACATGTATGTACTAGCTGATAAGATGGATTCGGTAACAAATGCCAGTTTTATAATTTAGGTAGTTAAGTATTAACAAAATGGCTCCTAAGAAACAGTAGATGGCAGTAGTAAGCAAAACTCCACTTCTGGACCGCGCAAGATGGCCGCCATCGCTGAGTCCCCCCCCCTCTGGAACGACAGAGGTTGTGGTCTGTCGTGGTGTGCCGGCCAGGTGGGTCCACGTTCACAACATGTTCGCTGACGTCCCCCCCCCTCTGGAACGACAGAGGTTGTGGTCTGTCGTGGTGTGCCGGCCAGGTGGGTCCACGTTCACAACATGTTCGCTGACGTCCCCCCCCCTCTGCAACGACAGAGTGTGAGACTCGGGTGAGTTGGTCCGACCGCCTGGTTGACGTGGCGACCGTCTAGGTTGACGTGGGCGACCGCCAGGATTAGTCTTGAGGCTATAGTGTGTGATGTTTTTGGTGCAATCTGCTGAATGTTGGGTTGTAAAATGGGTTGTTTCGAGTGGAAGGAGTGGTCGGATGAGAAAACGGAGGTCAGATTCGGATTCAGCGTGAAATTCTGCATCGGTAGGGTGAGTTTCAACTCAATCGGAGAGAAAAAATTTTCGGCTGACGTCCCCCCCCCCTGGACAGCTTGCTTCGATTTTGGCTTCCAGTGGACGGATTTTGTCGTGCGATAGCTCGTTTGAAAGCTAAGAGTGAGACAAATTCAGTGAAAGAATCGGCTTGTTCGTATCTGCCTTCGTTTAGATGTGAGACGCCATTTAAGATTTTGGGACATTTGCGAAAAACGACAGAGTTAGAATTTGGGACGTTTTGGGCTGTAGCTTCAAAACGAAGTATCGGATTGGTAAACGGATGCCAGATTTGGAATCAACTTGATGTTATTGTCCAATGAGGATCATCATCCAATGAGAATCAAGCATTTCTTTATAAATAGCGAGCCTTCCACAGCGAGAATCATTCCATCGTTGAATCACACGAGTGACGGACGCACATTTTCTCTCTCCCTAGTTCCCTGTTCTATTATCCAACTAAAATGGTAAGTCGCTACTTCCCTCCCTCTCCTCCCTTGAACGTAAACTTAATACAATCTTTTTTCATTTTCAGGCATCTACTCCATCTACTGCACTAGTAGGACAAAATGGCGGTCAAACGTTACAAGGTTCGCTACGGTCAGATCATCTACAACTGAGGCCAGTGGAAGAAACAACCAAGGTACAGAATCCTACACCGCTACAGCGTAAATTTAAACAAGCCTTGCGTTATGATGATCATAGCGTAGTACTCCAAACGGGAATGCTCCCTTCCACGGATGTCAAGATAATGCACAATCAGTATGGGGACTACATACTGATCCCCGTGAGTCCGTACATTCGCCACCAACTTGATACTATTGAGGAGTACGTGACATTAAATATGGACATTCCTACTCCTCTTGCTCAAGAGTGGAAGGCTAGAGATGACAAGGATACTCCCTATAGAAAGATTTGGGATGGTAATCACATTTGCCTACCGGTATCACATTGGTGTACTTACTATAAGAAGGATGGAGATCATTCAATACCCATCAGATGTGATGAGCTCGGAGAAGGTACTTGGGATATCCTTTTCAAAGTGAATGGGCTATATTATGGTCGACACAAGGATAATAAAATAGCCTCTCTCTCCATGCATATGGAATCCATCCTATATATTCCGAAACCACCCAACGTGGACGACATAATTGATCAAATCCTTAACAGCAGTGGTACGAAGCGCAAGTCGGAGAAGAATGCTACATCAAAACGCAAATCAAAGAAGGAGAATTGCTAGTCCTTTCCTAACTCTACCCTATGACAATTCGCTTATGTGCTTTGAGTGTCGTAGACGTGGTCTTATTAGATACATTTTACTTCTTCGTTGCCATCATATCATTTGTGTATTTTGTCGTGAAAAGCATCGATGTAATTCTTCATTTTGTAATATGTTATAGAACGTTTCCTTAGATGTGTAAATTTCCGTTTTAGGCTTCTATCATCATTTTTATGGATTGTGAGGGTGAACGTGTACAGGAGCTCAGTGCTATTGCTATGAACAATTGGACATATCAGATTGTTAGTGTCTATCATCAACATGCCAACTGCGATCCCAATGTTGATCAATGGGCGAGAAAACACATTCATGGACTTAATCTGAAATATTTGCAAGACTATGGCTTTTCTTGTGAAAGTGCTCTTCTTATTGACTTTAAACGATGGTTAGCTGCTTTCAATGTTATACGCATCTTTTGTAATAATCCTGGTAAGGAGAGGAAAGTATTTCCCAATCTAATCATTGATGATATTTTGCTCCCGCCTTGGGATAGTAGAGTGAATCAACATTATCATGAAGTCACGAAACGTTTTAAGGATTTGTGTGTTCCTATTTTGTCTGTTCGTTGTAGTAGCTACGTTCATAACCAATGCTTCTTTCCTCCTTACCTCAACACTGCCAAAGTCCTGTATGGTTATCATTGCTCGCTGTATGATAGTTATCAGCTGTATCTATTTTATCTCTTTCAAACCATTGATTTATAATGCATGCTTGTTACCGTTATTCAATAAATGTTACTATGAGAAGAGTTGTTGTTTTCATGCAATGGATGGGATAGATAAAGGGCGATCATGTCTTTCTCAAACGACTGCGGAACATTACGTTTTCATAGGCAAAGTTTAAAAGGAGCTGTTCAAGATTATGTGATAAAATTTCATAAAGATGAGACCGACATCGAAGCAGTGGTTGATGATGCTAGCACTCTATTTCTAGAGTTAATGAATACATTCTCTGATAGCATTATCATGGCGCGATTAGTTGCGAAAATTAAGTTTAGTCATTTTGGAAAGGAAGAGGTGGAAAGTCGCTCTTTCCATTTTGCTTCTTATTCAATGGAAGTGGTAGATCACCCCCAAGAATTTTTTAAAAGACATATGATAAAAATTGCTGAACGTCTTAACGCATTTAACCATCATGGTAGCAGTCTAGTGATTGAAGCGATTTCAGATATTCACATTCAACTTTCCATAAAGAAAAATTGAAAATGCAGTGGTACTTGATTGTAGCACAACTGGTTTTCGAGCTATGTCTGCTCACTCTCGAAGTATATTCCTTCTGTACATGCGTCTATTATTTAGAAAAGGCTAGCAAATTCATATCTTCAAAAAGACTTGCTATAGACATCAGTAACGGTGAAACTATGTGTTGCGATGTATGTAAGCGAAAGGATGGAAATGAAAAGCGCATCTTCAAGAGATGTAAGCATGCTTTTTGTCAACGCTGTTTCATACGTAATTGCATTCAACTTTGCCAATGTAACCACTGTGATATTGCTCATTTCGAGTGTCACTTATGTCGCAATAGTTAGTACCTATGCAAATGTGGTAAAGATAGGTTTTAGCAAAGACTAACACGGAAAATGGCGAAACGTAAAATGGCGAAACGTAAAAGTCAAAAGTTTTCTTCAGCCATTCAAGCTCTCCGACGAATGAAAGCAAATCAGCGATACAATGCTATACGACATGCTAACGATAAATTCATTTGTGAAATTATTTCTCATGTGAGGAAGTTGAGGACGAAGAAATTAGCGCCAAAACAACGAAAGTTACTTAAGCGATATGCTACGAAATTGCGTTTCATCTCCAATCCTAAAGTCACCCTTCAAAGAAAGAGGAAAACTCTAACACAAAAGGGCGGTTTCCTTTCAGCAATACTTCCAATGATAGCTCCTGCCGTGGGCAACCTATTGGGTAATATCTTTGGCTCTAAGCGTTAATTATGCAAATGTTGAATCTCAAAGTGATAAAATGGATTTCAGACTTCAATGTGATAAAGTTCTGACTGTATCAGGTCCATCTCATGCAGGTAAAACTGTTTTCACGCTGAATTTATTGGATAAAAGAAGGGAGTTGTTTAAGGAACCTATCAATCGAGTGATTTGGTGTTATGGTATTTATCAACCGTCGCTGTTTCAGGAATTGCAAAGTCGCAACTTTATTCGACATGAAGGAATTATTGCAGTGGATAAACTTCAGTCTAATGATGTTGTTGTATTGGATGATTTATTAAAAGAAAGTAAGAATTCAAAAGATGTTACAGATATGTTCACTCGCGCAGCACACCATAAAAGGTGTTTTATCATCTATATTACACAAAATTTGTTTCCTGATGGAAAAGAAGCTCGTACACGAAACCTGAATACACACTATTATGCTATTTTCAAGAATCCGCGAGATAAAAGTCAATTTGAAATTTTAGCGCGACAAGTTGCACCCAGAGGATCAAAAGCCTTAATTGAAATTTTTCAAGCAGCTACTGAAAAACCATACGGTTACTTATTCATTGACTTTACGCAAGAGTGTCCGGAAGAATTTAGATTTCGAAGTGATATTTTGAAAACTCCCATGATTATCTACAAACTATGAGTTCTTATTCTCGCATGATTGTTATTCCTCAGGATGAATATATACAATTGACTGCCATGCAGCAAGTAAAGCAACCTCTTGCAAATCAAATGTATAGGAAAGAAATAGATTATCAGCAAAATGTTCACATCAAAGATCCACATCGTGCTGTATTATTACAATCGGAAACTGTTGAGCAATTGAAAAACTTGAAGAATAAGATGCGTGACTCTGTATCGACTGCTACACCTTTAGCATCTCGCGCACATGCCATATCTCTTTTCAACAGTATTGAGCCCCATCTCAATGTAAATGATAGAGGAGAAATCATTACAGATGAAAATAAAGTGATTGATGCTTCACGTTATGAAGACTTGATTCAGTATGCGACACGTAGAAAGCGCCGTCAGGGCTATGTTCCACCTGGTTGGTCATACTTTCTTAAACTATTGAAAAAGCATAATGTGCCAAAATTTGCTTTAAATAATGAGACATTGAAAGAACTTGATTCAACAGTGGCTACTACTCCAATACCTCAGACGATGAAAATGCCAACAAATTGGTTTAAGGCGTCACCTGCTACATCCCCTCCCACACTCACTAAGCAAACAAGAGGAAGAACTCGACGTAGATCTACATCGCCACTAAAACTGGTAAAAGGAAAACGTAAAACAGCTCCTCCCAGGAAATACATGTTCTCAGACTATTAATATGAAGCAGATGTGTTGCTTGCCATGTAATGAGCCGCCAGAGGTGAATGTCGTTGTCACTTGCACTTGCTGCGCCAGCTCTCATAATGAAACCCCTAAGCAATGTGAACACGATCGCAAAACCGCTAAAGCTAAATGCTGCAGTTGTTGTAAATGTAGAAAGGGAAGAAAACAAAAAGATGAGAAGGAGGAAAAAGAGTCAGTCGTCATCGACTGAACGTTTGAAGTCAATCTATTATGATGTAAAACATCCGGCAGGATTTGCATCTATCAAGAAATTATCAAAAGCGAGTGGTCTTCCACAATCACAAGTGAAACGATGGTTAAAGGGTCAGGCTACCTATACACTCCACAAACAAGCGAAAAAGAAGTACCGCACCCGCCATTATATTGTTCATGACATCGATGAACAGTGGCAAGCAGATTTGTGCGATGTTGCCTCCATTTCAAAACATAACTCGGGCAATAATTTTATTTTAACCGTCATTGATATTTTCTCGCGTTATGCGTGGGCTCAACCTTTAAAAACTAAAGAAGGGAAAGGAGTAGCAAAAGCATTCCAAACAATTTTTCGAGAAGGTCGCATTCCAAAAAGAATTCAGAGTGATCAAGGAAAAGAGTTTGAAAATCAGCATGTGACAAGATTATTTGAGAGGCATGACATTGAGTTGTTTAGTGTAAAGAGCGCTTATAAAGCTGCACTCGTTGAACGTTTTAATCGCACATTAAAAAATCGCTTGTGGCGACATTTTACTGCCAACTTGACACAAAATTGGACAAAGGTTCTACAAGATACACTCCATGCCTACAATCACTCTATCCATCGTTCTATTGGACTCAGACCAGTAGATGTAAATGCTGACAATGTAGATAAAGTGCGCGAATCATTCCAACGTAAACGCACTCATGTGAAAAGTGATGTGAAAATTGGCGATAAAGTTCGTATCTCAAAAGTGAAAAGTGTTTTTGCTAAAGGGTACCTCCCGAATTGGACAGAGGAGGTATTTACAGTATCAAGGATTAATCAAAAAGACTCTCCGACCACCTACAAGTTGAAAGATTACGATAATGAAGAAATTGAGGGTAGCTTTTACCGCGATGAGATTGAGGTAGTCACTGAAAGTGAAACATATTTGGTAGAGAAAATCATTCGATGTAAAAAACGGCAAGGTGAAGAATGGTGTCTTGTTAAATGGACTGGTTATCCTTCAAGTATGAACTCTTGGATGCGTCGTGCCGACATCTTTCATCTAAGTGATCGACAGTGATTCATGCAAAGTTGTAACTAGCAATGTTTAGGGTTTGAGCTATTAATCCAACTGCCTCATTTTATTCACGACCCTCCTATGTAAGTGGCGGAGGACAAATTTACATCGGTGCTCGCCGCCAACGTGGAGGTAGCATACTTGGTGCACTGAAATCTGTTGTAGCACCTCTCATATCCAATGTCGGTAGATCTTTGAAACGAAATGTTTTAAGTAATGCCGTTGGCTTTGCTGGTGATGTTGCTAGTGATCTTTCCAGAGGTAGAAGTTTTAAGAGCAGTTTGTTGAATCGTGGGAAGGAACGCGGTTTAAAAACATTGAAGCAGACCATTGCTGGTGTTACTCAAGGAAAGAAATCACCTAAACGAATGAAAAAAGGAAGGAGGAAACATCGCGGAGCTGGTAAGGTGCGATCTTCAGTCAAAAGGCATTCACGCAAACGTCGTAGAGGCTCTAATCATTCATCAGGCGCTAAACGACGACGCTGTTATAACTTCTAATCATGGAGTGTAAAACTTCCGGTTTTTGTTTGTTCGATCAACAAGCCATACAGACAGATATTCTTAGTTCAAGTATTGTAGATTATCATACTCGAACAGCTGAGAATGCTGGCCCCATTGAATTTGTTATTCCTGGTGGTAGTGATGACTACATAGATTTGAGTTATGCGATGCTTGATTTGAGGTTTAGAATTCAGCAAGCAGATGGAACTGCTATTGACGATGCACATAAAGTTGGACTGAACAATTTACCATTGACTACATTACTTCGTGATGTTTCTCTAACGATTGGAGAGCAGCAAGTGGAAGGTGGTCAAAGCGATTATCCCTATAAATCATATTTCAATCATGTATCACAGTTTCATCCAGCAGCACAAAAAAGTCATATGGAAGCCATGGGATGGTACAGAGATGAAGCAGGAAAATTTGATGTTGAAACAAACAGTGGCTTTGTAAAGCGATCTGCTATGATTAAAGATAGTAGAGTATGTCAGCTATATGGTCCGCTGAATTTAGACTTCTTTAGACAGTCAAAGTTTTTACTGTGTAATACCAGCATTCGACTCAAGCTGACATTGAATAAGCCTGAATTTGCGCTGAATGCATTTGCTAAAGTTGACAATTTTAGAATTCATGTGGAAGATATTGCACTTTACATTCGTCGAGTAGTACCGAATCCAAGTGTCATTAGAGGGCATGCTGAAGGCCTTAACCGCCAAAATGCCATTTACCCCGTTCAGCATACAAAGCTTCTCACCTTTACAATTCCGAAAGATCAAAAGAGTTTCATGAAAGATGGCCTCTTTCCATCGGAAGCACCGAAGCTCCTCATGGTGGCAATGGTTGAAAATGATGCATTTAATGGTAATATAAAGAAGAATCCTTTCAATTTTAAACACAATCAGTTAAGTGAAATTGCTTTACGTGTTAATGGTGTGAGTCATCCTGGTCCACCCTACAAACCAGATTTTGCTTCGGATCAATTTATGCGCAGTTATGTTGATTTTATGGATGTCTTTGGCTTTTACAATACGGATGATACCAACGGACTGACTATGAAAGAGTTTAAGAGTGGATATACTATTTATGCATTTGATTTGACTGCTGACAGCGATATTAGTGCACCCTATCGTCAAGCGAACGTGCCTCATAATATTCGTTTGGATTTGACGTTCAAAAGAACACTACCTGAGACGATCAATGTATTAATTTATGCAGTCTTCGATTCAAATATTGAAATTACAAAGTATCGTGACGTGATTCTTCAGTATAATCGTTAATGAGTTGGTTGACTGCTGACGATATTAAGACTAAAGTGCAGCGTAATGCAGACGAAGCGACGTTGAAAGCTTTCGATAATGTCTATTCACTCGATACCTTACCACCTGCAGTAAATCACTATCCCATCTTTATTGTGCTAAACACTCATTCACAGAATTTAGGCGGTGAGCATTGGAAAGCGATCTTTATTGGAGAAGACCGACGTGGTGAACTATTTGACTCTCTTGCTCAACCTCCAAATATACCAACACAGCAGTGGTTGAGAAAACATACGCGTCAATATCAGCGAAATGAACGCATACTACAACATCCACTTTCATCAACGTGTGGTGCTTTTGTACTGTACTTCATCTTAAAACGTTTACATGTATCTCGATTTGCATCTGTTATTCAAAACTTTTCATGTAATCCATCCTCTAATGAAAAAATGATTTGTAAGTTCTATCATGATTTGAAATAAAAACATCATATTGGAAAAATTGTTTTTTATTTTACAATCCGCTGGGTACGTACATACTCAATGAGATAGTCTAGGATCATATTTGCTTGTTCATGAGATTTTAGTCCAGTAATGATCACTTTACTATTATGAAAGATTGCCACATGCACAGGTAACCAACAACTAATGAGAGCTGCAGGAAAAAGTTCGGGTTCATAACACAAACTGTAACTGCTGGTATGAATCTTCAAAAATGATAGACTGTCACTCAATTGAGTAGAGATCACCATATTGTCCACAGTCAGATTCGACATCACACACCTCTCCCTCTTCCATATCCGACGTAGTAGTCTTTGTAGCTCTAAGCGCATTGACTGCGCCGATGAATGAGAAAGGGCGCCGAGAATCTGTACAGTCCCATTTGGGAAGAGTTGAAGATTCCGTGAATTGTTCATCTTCACCACTAACATTTGAGGACGGCCCGGGTAATACTTGCTGTTTGGAAGCTGTTGGTGTAATGTTGTGAGATCGATTTTGGTGTAGAGTCTGAAGCGACGGAGAATGTTGACGATGGTGTAGCGATGGCGCTTCATGATGAAAGAATGAGTAAATTGAGCGATGTACCTTCCTTTTATACTTTTCCCAACTACCTTGATGAAATGTGAAGTTAGTATGAAGTTGGGAATGATAGAGTTGAATTCGCCGATTGTTGACGCGCAGCCAGATGCGATTTCCAATACGTGAATGTCTTTTCATATAGAAGTATTTCAAGTCCTTCATGATATGATGTAGAGATTGAAAATGACGATAAGATAAAACAAACTCTCTTCTCACATTTCCAGTTGAATCTTTGAAATAGACGTTTCGATCATGATCCGTTTCAATACGTTGTAGGGAATCTAATTTCCAACTCATGGTGCGTGGTAATCATATCTGATTAAGATTTGCATAGTAGGGCGATGAACTCACGACGAATAAATGTCATGATGGAGCGATGTATGTATCTTCTATACTTCTCCCAATTGTATTTGCGAAATGAGAAACAGTTTGCGGAATGAGAATGGTAGATTTGAATTTCATTTCTGTAATGTTGAAGCCAAACTTGATCACCCAAGGAGATGAATCTTAATGTTTCAAAATATTCCAAATCCCTCATGATATCATTGAGGTTGACAAATTGTCGCCATGTTAATGTAATTCCTCTTGATGTATGACCATGAGAATTTTTGAAATGTACGTTTCCATCACGATCAACTCTGATATATTGTAGAGAGTCCAAAATCCAAGTCTTCATGATGTTATGCAAAGTCGCAGATTAGCAATATAAAAATGTCGTTTTATCATATTTTGCTTAGCAATGCGGCTACAAAGAGATTTACTAGCAATCGAGCCGCACTCTTTTCTACAGACCCGGCAAAAAGTTTAGCAACACCCCAGTTTTTGAAGACAGTCAGATCGCATCAATACCTGAAAGCATTTCGAACATGTTGTTACATCAAAATACCTTGTAGACGTGTCAAACAATTTACTGACCCTTAAAATCAGTTGTCATTGACTAGATATCGCATTAAATTTTGCTCTTGTATCATTTCTGGTAAAACAGACTTGAGGACGATAGGTCTTTAAGTCAAAGAGAGTTCTGAAATATGACAGTAGAGAACATCTTGACCGCCAATGCATGTAAGCGTGCTTCACTGGACTGGCATAAGATGATCTAAGGTACATTTCCAGATAGTCCACCAATGTAGTCTAGCATGTCTGGTGCATTATTGGGCTGGTCTTGTGAGAGGCAAATTATCGTGTTCTTCTCCAGGTTTGAAATACCAAGATTTAATCCAAAAAACGCTCACACCACACACGCACAAACATTAATTAAGAACACAGGGATTCCCGCAGTTCTATTTTTAGCTCAGCATCATATATAGCAAACTGTTAAGAGATAGCCTTGATTATTCGAATACTTGTGTGACTTATCTCATCGTCACTGTCCTTTCTGTGCTCCCCGAAAATGGGCAAAAAGCCAGACTTGTCGACTGAAAAACGTGCTCAAATTTTGGTATTGCACTCCAATGGATTTAGTTTGCGTCAAATTTCGACCCAGTTATTCGTCTCCACTTCCTGCGTGTCTTGAACTTTAAAGCGAATCAAAAATACCAAATCTTTTGCCAGTGAACGCCGCTCCGGTAGGCCTACAGCTACTTCACCACAAACGGACAGATTCATTCATTGTTATTCCAAGGCAAACCCTTTTGCAGCAGTGACAGAAATTCAAGCACATCTGCCTCCATCTGCACATGTTCCATCAGTGTCAACTATCAGAAGCCGTCTTCGAAACAAATATGGTTTGAAGTCATACAAGCCAGCTAAAAAGCCTCTCCTATCGGCGAAAAACGTACGTGACAGGCTAACCTTTTGCAAGCGTTACCAGAACATGAGCGCTGAAGAATGGGGTGAAGTCATGTTTACGGATGAGACGATTGTGTCGCAGCACCGTAGCTACCAGCCCCATGTTCGCAGACCAAAAGGAGAACGATTCAACTCATCTTACACATCATTCACTGTGCGATCTGCACCAAAACTAATGATTTGGGGAGGAATTTCTGCAAGAGGCAGATGTGGACTTCATGTCTTTGGCAAGACAAAAACTGTTAAGGCGATCAATTACTTAGAAATATTGAAGCAGAAGGTAGAGCCTTTCATGAATATTTGAGGAACAAGGATTTTGCAGCAGGATGAAGCACCGGCGCATAAGGCAAGGCTGGTGTCGAATTGGATTGCCCAACAGAACTTTCAGATCCTAGAAGGCTGGCCCGGTAATTCACCAGATCTCAATTGCATAGAAAATTGCTGGAGAACATTGAAGGACAGGCTTCAGAGGTGCCATATATCCTCTCATAGTACTCTAGCGGAACAGATGAAACGCTTGTGGGTCACCGACATCACTCCTGCCTATTGCAGAAAACTGGTTGAGTCAATGCCCCAACGTATTCAAGCATGTTTGGCAGCAAAAGGATATCACACAAAGTATTGATGTGACACTCATTAGTCGTTCGCTTTCGACAATCGCATATTCTCAGTGTTGGTAAGCTTCTTGATACTTCTGCATTGTAATTTGAACGCATAAACATTATTAAAATACTTTTTAGCAAACGCTACATTCTGTTGTTTGCAAAATCAGGGGTGTTGCTAAACTTTTTGCCGGGTCTGTACTCCCATTGATCATGCACAACAGCTAAATGGGAATTGGGAAGTGGGTGTCACTCAACTTGTTTATAGCAACTGTGTCTATACTTTTGATCATGAGGTGATGACTATTAATATGAGGCGTACAGCTGCTTATCAATGTGAAAAGGGGTGCCGAGTATACATTCCACAGTGGTCAAAGAAAGATCTCTTATCATGTAAAAAGTTTATATATGATTTCTTGAATAAAGCGTGTAAACATATTGTCCAATTTACTCCGCACAATGATGATTATAATTATGTACATCATGTAGTTGAGAAAGATTGGATTGTTGGTTTAAGTCCAAGTTTAAGAAATGATTTAGGCTACCTCGCTAACGCCTTAACAAGCTATGATAATTTTAACGTTAATTACCACATAAGTGGTCATAAACAGTTAATATATCGAGAGGAAGCTTATTATGTAGATCTTATTCCAAGAAATGAGAAGACGTTGGTGAAGAAGATTGTGATTAAGCCAAGAAAGACAAACATGACTCCTGAAACATTATTGAAGAAATTTAATTATCTCCTTCGAGTTGATGGCAAACAAGTGGCAACATTGACTTATATTAAATCATCTAATCATATTGCAATAAGCAAATTAAATGATGATGATCTAGTATTAGTTTGTTCAAAAGATTTTCATCAGTTCTTACGACATCGTTCTGCAGCTGTTCATGGAAAATCTGATATGCAACATTTACCATGTGAAAGGTCAAATCAATTTGATACAGAATGGACCGTATCTTTATACAGAAAGTGTGTAGAGCCTTTAGGTGGTATCTTACATGAAACAAGAGTGTTGATGCCTCGCATTATTACTTCGATTAAATTGGTTGTAGATTATTTAAATGAAGTGATTAATGACCAACATATTTTATTTTCTGAAAAAGAAGGTACTTTGTCTCTCACTATAAGTGGAAAAGGTATTGAAATAATTATGGATAAAACTCTAATGGACATTTTGGGTTTTGATCAAAATATCTTTAAAAGTGGTACTGTAACCAAAGCTAGCGCAGACATGTCGCTATCGCGTCGTATTAACTATTTTCAGATATATTCCAATATTGGTGAAGATGTACGTGTGGGAGATGTTGAAGCTCCATTGCTAGCAATGATACCATACCAGCCAAAAAGCTGCAGTATTTTATCTGAGCATACTTTCAAGAAAGTGCATTATACAAAGCTGAAATCAAACTACATCCCACAAATTGATATTGCCATTTATGACGATGCTGGTGCGTTGATTCCTTTTCATAAAGATGCTGTGACAAGTATCACACTCCATTTCCGAATGAAGAGTTAATGCAAACGTATGCTAATATATTTTTCCAATGTGAATAATATGGAAAGTGAAAATAAGGACTCGTTTCTAATCTACTTGCCCAGTAATGCTTCTATGAATAAATTTCCCAAAAATAAACCATCAGACTATCGAGTAGAATTAAATTGCCCACTGCATTTAGAAGGTGAATGGGAGGTTGGCGTTTCTAGAATTTGCTATGATAGCAATATTCAGAATGTGAATGATTTGGAAGAAATGATATTGACTCATCGCACCCATGATGGAATAATGATGAATAATGCATTTCAGTTCCCATACAATTTAACATCAGATGGAAAGTGGAACTATGAATGGATTCAGATAAAATCAGATTCTTATGAGCCATTTGGGAATGAGAAAATTATTAAGGCATTCAACAGTGGTAATACTTCCATCATGAAGAATAAAAATCAGAAAGCTTATGAGTTTACTATCTATCATTGGAGTGGGAGACAGTTCCTCCGCTTTCATTCTTTTACTAAAGGTCTTACGCTGAGGTTGGATAGTGAATTCTATCCACATCTTGGTTTTGGTCATGGACTACATCTAACGTCAATTGCTACTGCAAATGTTAAAAAAGTTTATTCAAATCGAATCAACAAATTTCATTATAGATTTAAAATATTTGATGAAGATGTTGTAGAATGCGAAGAACGCATCATTTTGAAAAAGCGTGGTGTTCAACCTTTATCACTTATTGAGTTAGTAAAACGATGGAATGAGACTGTGGGTAAGAAGTATGGAGAGAAAATTATGGCGGACAAAAATAAGTTGGTTATTCAGAAATATAATGACAAACTTACAGTTTATTTCTCTCCAACTTTGCGTCATTTTGTAAGACATTATACGCCTATTATTGGAAGCGGTGTGGTGTATGGTTCTCATGAATGTCACACTAAAGCTGATTCAGTTAATGATGAATGGTGGGTGGACATCTATGGTGATCGCATCAAGAAAATTTACCAGTCTTATGAAGAATCTAAAGTTGCTATCAATATAATGCCGCGTCTATATCATACAGTTGAAAGCTTCATTCATGTAGTAAATCCTTATATACAACAGAAGTTGAAGCATGTGATGAAAAGTAAATATGATGCAAAGACACACCACATTTCGTTTTCAATTGAAAATCAACGCGTTGTTCTGAAACTGGGTGATGACATTCAATGTCAATTGAGTAAAAATTTGAAAAAACTCTTTGGCTTTTCAATGCTACAAACTGTGTTTGCTGCTGCGCATACGATTGGTATAGAAACACCAATGACACTTGATAAACATGAACAACACCTTTACATTCAAAGTGATTTGATTCTACCTATTTCTGTTGGCGAGAAAAAAGAATACATTTTACGTGATTTCATTCATGATAAAGATGCTTCATATGGAATAGTCGAGAAGATGTTTGAATCTATTTTCTATCATCCCGTCGTCAAACAAACTATACCCTCTATTGCTATCAAAATTACCAATGGTTTACAAGAGTGTATCCATGTGAAAGATACTAAATCCCTCGTAACTTTAGTGTTTCGGAAAACAAAGTGAAGTCATTGTGATATGTTTATTGAAATAAAAATATGTATATGAAAAAGTCTTTTCACAGATATAGGGGGAATGGGCTGACTGTAGGCATATATTCACAAGGAAGAAACGATCTCATGCGATACATAAAACAACCATGTATATCTACAAAAAGCAACATCAAAATACTGAGTTAAAGTTGATTATGTCAATACATCTCCTGAATGTGGTAGCGTGAGTTTTATTCTTTTGGGTGGAGGTATGTTTGTGTCAGGATGTCCATGTGGAAGAGATGTGTTATGTCCTATCCAACACCTCTTATCCTCCCATGCTGAAAGTGCTCGTTTCTTGAACGTGTACGTTTTCACAGTATGAACTTGAGATTTTAAGATTGTCATATTGACAAACGTTATAGTTTTATTTTTATAGGCCTTCTTATAGGACCGATGTTTCATTTTATGAACAATGGATTTTGATATACCTTTAGCACGCTTAATACTATCTGCATATTCTTTTAGTTTCATGGAATACATTTTAGGACGGAGGAGAATCATTTCATCTATTTCCTTTCCTGCTGTTTCATCCTTAAAACAACCAAGTTTGGCTTTATTCTGTATGGAATAGAGTGGATGAGTGGGATTGTAGTTAGATGTATCGAAATATTTTTCTAATGACTTACCTACTTCATTAAAATTTAAATCTTTTTGAGTGGTAATTCCTAAAAAGAAACTATCTGTATCACCACCCAGCAAGCGAACCTCTTTTACGAGAGGGCATGGTTTTAATATTTTGTAGAAGAGTTGATACATTTCAAGCTTGGAATAATCTAAAACGGCTTGCCCAATATAGATGGGTTTGCACAACTCAACTTCTGATTTAATCATTTTAACACCTACAAGATCCTCATCGATGATGTCTCTATCAATGAAAAGAGGTGATGAGGTCAATTTGTGATATTTTTGTTCATCAACGACTAGTTTGTAATTCATACGTTTTCCAACATCCTCCATGGTCTTTCAGAATAGACTATTATTCTTATATTTATAAAAATCCTTTTCAAAATTATTTTGGGCGAGTGCACGTTTTTGACTGTTACTATCTATGTAGGGTTTGAGGAAGGCTTTCTGTCTAAATTTGATAATGCGGTGAACTGACTTTAGAAGCATGCCCATTTCTAAATAGAATTTTAATATGCAGAAGTGTACGAGATAATTTTTCTTATCATATTGGGTGAGTAAAAGTTTGCGGCATGGTTTGTACCTTGGCTGTCCACACTCTGTTAAGTTATTATGAAATTGTGACATGAATGGTGAAAACATATCTTCAGTCACTTCGCCAGATTCAGGTGCGAGTGGGAAATCGGCAGTTTTATTTTTAATACTATTTGGATAAATCAAATCCACTTCAAAATAATATCCCCAATCACCTTCATCTGGAATATTCAGTATGTTTGAAGGGTTGGAGTAATACTCAAGCTCATTTTGATTTAACCAACTAAACTCGGAATGAGGTAGTGGTTTAGACAGTGAACTGCCATATAAATTATTTTGGTCATAGTACTTTAGGTGGATATGATCATCACCTACTGTTTCAGATTTTATATGATGTTTATTTACAAATGTGAGACCACCGCGTATTCCGCGCTCAAATATATTATACATCTCCGGGTCTTGTAAGAGATGAATGGTCTCACCAGTCATTTTAAAGGCTGATTTAAAGGACATGGCTGGTAGACTGACAAAGTGGACAGGATCTAATTTGTCTTCTTCTAATGCCACTCGTCGAAACTCCTGAAAGACATCAGCCAGCAAAATGACATCTAATTCTAAGTAAGCGATCATATAATCGCCAAACGTTTTACAATTAAATTTTAACCATGCCTCTTGAGCATGTTCATAGTCCTCTACTGGACAATCTTCACCCGTCAAATCGTTTTTGAATTTGTCAATGGAAGGAAGGGTTGTTTCATTTAGTTTAGACATTGAGCTAAAATACGCATAAGGAAAGACTCCTTTGCGAGTGATTATTTCATCCGTTAAGTTTGGATAGTGTTTCTTCAAAGTTTGACTATGGGGAAGAAACTTGAGATTACGAACGAGAGAAGCTAGTGACGCTGACATGAATTGAAATGAATCTAAAAATTTTATTTCGAAGAAGACTGTCTTATTTTCTTTAGTTTTATCTACTGGTACTTTTGCTGTCATTGCCATGAATTTTTCTCTCGTTTGTGCTATTACATTAAACTGCCACGATTTCATCTGGCTCAACCCTCCTTTTATGAGCATATGACTGTCATAGCCCTTAAAGTTATGAAAAATGACGGGTAGTACACGACGTCTCAACCTAAGTGAAAAGTTACATTTGGAGCAGAGTGCGTTTCTAAATTTACCAGTGATGTGATCATGATCACGCACTTTCTTAATTTTATCGTCATCAAACGTTTTATGACATTTAGGACAGGATGTGCAACTTTCAAATTTTTGTTTGTCTTCATCTGACATATGTAGTGACTTACGCTGCAATTGGGAATCATATGATTGTTGAAATTTTGCAGCTTTATCGAGAAATTCTAGAAATTTTGAAATGCAATCTTCACCTTGCCAAGTATGCATTTTGTTTTGTCTATTCCTAAAGTGGTCATGCCATACTTCATAGCAGGATATGGCTGCTGGCTTGTGGATGATATCATCAATGTAGCATTCTATGTCTGCGTAAATGACACGCAGGGGACTTAATTCGTCACCATTATCTCTATGTGAAAATATTTTATCTTTGGGCATGCGTTCCATTTGTAATTTACCTCGCTTGCACCATTCATAGTGAGTTTCAAATTTATCTTTACTCCAAAATGAGCGAATGCAGCGGTCGCATACAAAATGTTCACCTCTTTTAGAGTGCCCCAAGTGAGTGTACAAGCGAGAGATTTTGGGAATACCACAGTAGTGCCATTCCTCGCTATCATCTTGTTTTACTAATAAGAGGTTGACTACACGTTCATAACAAGTTGAACGTGAATTATAGCGGGCACCCTTCAACCCCTTCTCCCACACGTGAACGACAATTTTAATCTTATTATGTTTTTCGAACGTTTCTACATCTTTGATTTTCATGTTGTTACTATCACAACCTTCAAAGTCTAGTTCATCCTCCCACTGTCTATAGCTATAGGTGCGATCTCGATGCGCGTTGATATCATTATAGTGAAGGATGGATAGGACTGCATATTTGGAACACTGTGATTTACAATCGACATTGATGACAGCTTTCTTATTATACAACGTTTTTGGTAGTTTAAATGTGCCTCGAGCTGCATGACTTTCTAATAGTGAAATTTTTAATATGGCTGAGTCCACACCATCAAAAATGAGAGCGCTGTCGCGTTGATTGAATTTATCTACATTTGATTTTAAACATTGAATGTGAAAATTTAGCCAAGACTCGCAGTCTACAACTTCGGTTGCGGAAGAGGAAGGAACATGAAACTGTATTCTCTCCGTCACTTGACCCGTTTGAAAATCTATTTTAATATATTTTAGTTTAAGGTAGATGAGCGCCTTCATTCTAAAATTGTCTAAATTATTGAAGAGCGCTTCGATAATGCTAAAATTTTGAAGGAGCCACTCAGGAAAATCTACAATTTGAGTATTGGACTCCATGCAGTAGTCGCGTACTAAATTATTATGTGAAACATTAATGAGGGAGATGGTAGAGGTACCGTTGGTGTAGTGATCATTTGCATGCGTGTGTTGAAGTCTGTGCGAAGATCGCTGAAAGTGACTATCAAAAGAAAGAGGGCACAAATCGCAAGGAAAGGAGATGTCATCGTCAGAATCAACTTCACCTCCGGAGATTGACGCCGCTTTGCGTTGACACACACGTTGTTTGATGTGTCGAAGGAGACTGTGCTTCCTTGTAAACATATGTCCGCAGTCGGCACATTCCCACTCGTTGCCTTGTCGCGAGAGTCCTGAGCTGGAACTCACATCACCTGAAAGAGAAATCATTCTTTCATCTCTGTTCAAGCCTCAGTGTAGTGTTACAACCTACCTTGACTCAATAACTCTAAACTTTCCTCGAGAAGAGAGGGCGTTGGTGATGAAGTTGATGCCTGAAATTGAGGAAGATGCTATTAGTCACACGTTTGAGGGAGATGAGAGAGGAAATTTTCAACTTACCATTTCAACGAAATCAAGTTTAAGGTTGATACTTCTACAAGATAGAGACTTCACTCAAATTTGGAATTCACGAGATAGCAGTTCACTTGTACACCTCAAATAATAGTCAAAGAGAGAGATCGTGCGTTCGTCACTTGTATGATTCACAGATTAAATGAAATGACCTGAATGTCACTTTGCTTATATACTTTCATCCTCTTCATTCATTGGATGTTCATTCTGATTCGCTGCTTGTGTATACTTAAGAATTAGAAAAATGTTAAAGTTATCATTATTCAAAGTCAGCATTTCAAAGACAACATGACAAGTCCTCCAACAACACCAAATACCGCATTGGAGTTCTCCTCTCCATATACATCAGCAAAGGTGCTCGTTACACCAAATGCACCAAGAAAGGCGAAGGTGGAGAAGACATACAATCTCGACAATATACGAAAGTTATCATTATCGGAGGAGGATGAAGAGGAGTTGCCCGACCGAACAGGCATACGGTGGAAATATTTACAATATGATGCCGAAGGGGTGATGGAGATGACCAGCAAGTCGCACTTGCATCAAATATGGGAGTGGTACACCCCTAACTCCCAACCGCGAACCGTGGCGGAGTGGGCGTACATTGAGAAAGTTAGGGACGCTGCAGAAGAACGTTTAAAGCAGCTCAACTGTTTTTGTGATCTATGTGAAGCCAGACTCTGGGACGATATTGACGATGAAGACCTTTTGAAATACATGCCATAATAAATGTTTATTTCGTATTATCTTTGCTTTCATACTGACTTACTTGAATGGGGTTTTAGTGAATAATTTAACCATGTATACTTTTTCATTTGGAAATAGTAGCACGCTTAGTTTAACTTGTAAATCTTATAACATTTCATATGGGTGATAATGGTAGATGAAATAGTGTCAAATAAATTAAGATAGCTTACACTTCTGATACAGGGATAGCAATCGACTGCGATCCATGTGTAAAGAGCTTGTTAGACTACGGATGGGCTTAAGTGGATGATTTAACCATGTATACTTTTTCATTTGGAAATAGTAGCACGCTTAGTCTAACTTGTAACTTGCAAGATTGACCATTGCCGAATGTCCCTTGCGGTATACATAGCTACGGGTTTCACCGCCGCCCTTTACAGGAACGCCCGTCGAAAGGAAGTATTACACCGAACTGCATTTGCAACGTTCAAGTTGACTGATAGCAGATTCAACTTAATGATAGTATTCGCCAGTCCGAAGACTGCCCAGGGCAAACCGCGAGGAGGTTCTATCATGTCTTGCCCCATGGTGGCCCTTAAGAGAGCCGATGGTTCGTTCTCGGTGTCAATGGTGTCAATTAAGTTGACTATTGGCTTGAATAGTCAATAGGTATGACAGCTAGGTTGTCATAGACCCTATACCGCCGAGGTCGTACTGGTGCATCTGGCACCTTTCGGATGCGGGTGGTTTTAGGAGTCCACACCTCATCCGTCCAAATGATCTTCTTGATCTTCCCCTTCTTCTCATCCTCTTCATCCCACTCGTCGAGGATGATGAAGTTGGGAATGCCGTTGTCTTCATCGGTGAAGACGGGAATGTTGTCGGCAGATGTCGCTTCCATCGTGACTTCAAATTGAATGAGAAGCGCTACAATCTTCTGGCTTATATAGGGTTTTCAACAATGAATTGCTCAACAGCGAATCAGAATGCTTCAGGGATAGCAATCGACTGCATAATGTTCAAGTTGACTGATAGCAGATTCAACTTAATGATAGTATTCGCCAGTCCGAAGACTGCCCAGGGCAAACCGCGAGGAGGTTCTATCATGTCTTGCCCCATGGTGGCCCTTAAGAGAGCCGATGGTTCGTTCTCGGGAGTAACGTCATCTTACACCCTACCAATTCTGCTGAGAGAGTCTTTGACTCTCTCTTTGGTAGCACTGTCGACTTCCACACTAGCTGGCACATGGCTAAAAAGTGGAATGTAGCGCCATTCCGTTGGATTGACAGCAGTTGCTGTCATCGGATTGCCAATCCGAGCAAGATTATTAAAAACTCTGTCTTGCTCCTCTAGCCTGACAAACTCCTCAAATCAATTTCGCGGCCTTAACTGCGGTCCGCGAGGAGAGCTGACTTGACTGTTCGGCGTCTGCATGATTGAAATGAAATGAAATGAGAGGCAGTGCTTTATATACCCCTCTAACGCGACGCAACGTTCAAGTTGACTGATAGCAGATTCAACTTAATGATAGTATTCGCCAGTCCGAAGACTGCCCAGGGCAAACCGCGTGGAGGTTCTATCATGTCTTGCCCCTAGGTGGCCCTTAAGAGAGCCGATGGTTCGTTCTCGGGAGTAAATTGATGGGGTGGTGAAGGCAGGCAAAGATCTGCAATGAAAATGATATGTATTAGAATAGGATATACTATCTTATTTACTTTTTCACTTACCAAGTTAGTCATCCTTAGGCAGTCTCGCGGGCTTCCTGATTGAAAATTTGTGGAGATGCCCGCGCATTCTTAGTGTAGCGTGGAGGCATTTCTTGCTCGGATGTCCATGATAGCATACAATGCTTTCGTCCAGGCTTTTATTGACGAGGACTTCGCCGGCCAGATGGTTATCCCGAATAGGGATGTGGAACTCAAACAAACGATCCTCATTCACACGTTCCCACTCATCCCTCATGCGCTCCAACTTCTCACACGCCTGCCTCTCATCACCCCGCCGAGCCACAGTCCTCTCCAACTCAACATTCCTCGCTCTCAACACACTCATCTCCTTCATCATCTCCTCAAACTTCGCTTCTGCCTCTCCCATTCTCCTCTCCGCAGCACTCGCCCTCTTCTCACACTCATCATTCTTGTCTTCCAACACTCGCACATTCTCCTTCAACTCTTTCACAACACGCCTCATACGGATATTCTCATCTGCCACCTCCTTACATTTCACCTCCTTCATTTTCAGCTCACTCAACTCACTCAACGTTCTCTCATTCACCTTCCTCAAACTTTCGTAGCGATCTACCAACAAAGCATGTGCCGCTTGCTGCGACACATGCTTCTTTTCCATGTCCTCATCCCACCGCGCCGACTGCTTCCGTACCCCACCACCCTTCACTATTGGGGAAGATGAGCTCTTCGGGGGGTCGCTAATAACAATATTGGATACCTCCGATGACGAAGAGCTCAACTTCCTCACACACTTCCTCACTCGCTCCCTATCCAAATCCACATCATCCTCATCATCACTCTCAAACACTCTCTTCCGCCACTTGTCAGCCTTCAAACCGGCCACAGCATTCTCTACCTCATTCTCCACAGCATTCCCACTAGCATTCTCCACAGCATTCCCACTAGCATTCTCAACAACATTCCCACTAGCATTCTCAACAACATTCTTGGCCTCTTTCTCCAACATTCGCTCCTTCTCAGCATTCATCAACTCCACAAATCTCAAATCGGTCACCAACCCTCCTGTACACTCACCATGCCTCCGATAAAACTCGGCCTCCTGCCCAACAACCAACAGCACCCTGCACTTCACACAGGCAACCCTATTCAGGATAACCATGTGGTCGGCCCCTGCCTTCCTTATGTGGTCCCTGAGACCGTCTCGGCGGTTGATTCTACCGCATACGCACATTTTAATATGAAACTTCTTATTTCTATCGTTGTTCACCATTTTTGCTGTCAGTACTCAGATTTCTCGTTAACTGTAAGATAATGAAATTAGTATAAGTTTTGAATCATGTAGTACAGTCATATTCCTAAAGCATTACACTTAGTCAGAAATGATAGATGTGAGTGTAGTGAGTGGCACTCGATCCCGTCGACAGCCCGAAGGCCTTGTACCGATCACTAGGGAAGTGAGAGATCTTCCCCGATACCCGCTCTTTACAGCTAAAGACATCATTGTCACTGCCCCGAAGTGGTAACAGGAACGCCGAGTCAAAGGTAGTGATCAGTAGCTGGGATCTAACCCCTCAAAGCTGCCTTAGTTAAATTTCTGATAGCAGATTTGAATGTAGTATACAGCCTAGAACATAATATCATCATTCAACATTCAACTTAGTCAACATTCAACATAATATCAACACTTAGTGAGGAATGATAGATGTGAGTGTAGTGAGTGGCACTCGATCCCGTCGACAGCCCGAAGGCCTTGTACTGATCACTAGGGAAGTGAGAGATCTTCCCCGATACCCCCTCTTTACAGCTGAAGACATCATTGTCACTGCCCCGAAGTGGTAACAGGAACGCCGAGTCAAAGGTAGTGATCAGTAGCTGGGATCTAACCCCTCAAAGCTGCCTTAGACTGAGTTAAATTTCAAATCTGATAGCAGATTTGAACTCAGCATACTTGAAAACCTTAGTCTATATGTTAAAACTTTGAAAAAACTGAAAATTAAGAATTTTTAAAAAATTCCGCATTTTACTACTCATACTACTTTTAAAAAATTTTATCAGTAGTAAAGACACTATCAAACTCTATCATACAAACTTTGAAGTAGCAAGATAGCTTGCCTACTTCAAAAGATAGAGTCCTTTGCACCCGATATCGGGAGCTCAGAGCGACGACCGTCGCTTACCTCGTCTTTCGATGAAGTGATAAGACTTACGTTGTCGGGGGTTTATATATGCTCGGAAGAAAACTTAAAATGGCTCTATCTCCGAAAGTATTCATTGTAGCGACATGCGGTTTGTTGCAAACGATTTGTCTCATCATTCTTTACAATATGACACCTGAACCATTCTCATATGACCATGGGAGGTTGGTCCGCCAGCACATGTCCATGTAACATGCCACAAGTGAAAAAATTCCTAAGTGTGAGAGCTCCAGTGTGGTGAAAATTTTGAAAAATTTAAAACTTCCGAATTTCGACCTGGGACCTTTACCAAAACATTTTTCATCAAATTTCACTGACCTCCCCCCCTCCCCCCCCCTCATTCACAGAAATTTGATGAAAAATGTTTTGGTGACGGTCCCAGGTCGAAATTCCACACTTTGGAAAATTTTCAAAATTTTACCCATACAAAGTCACTCTGACACTTAGGATTTTTTCAGGTGAGCGAGCTCCGACCTAAAATCTTGTAACCGCTCTAACTTTTGAACGAAGACAGATAGGAACAAGCCGATTCTTTCACTGAATTTGTCTCATTCTTAGCTTTCAAACGAGCTATTGCACGACAAAATCCGTCCAGTAGAAGCCAAGATCGAAGCTAGCTGTCCAGGGGGGGGGGAGGTCAGTGAAATTTGATGAAAAATGTTTTGGTGACGGTCCCAGGTCGAAATTCCACACTTTGGAAAATTTTCAAAATTTTGCCCATACAAAGTCACTCTGACACTTAGGATTTTTTCAGGTGAGCGAGCTCCGACCTAAAATCTTATAACCGCTCTAACTTGTGAACGGCTGGTCCGATTGACTCGCAACAAAAAATGTTGTCGAGCAGTTTTTTCTCCTCTTTCAAACGAGTAGCTGTAAGACAAAATCCGTCCACTAGAACCAAAGTTAGAAGATTGCTGTCGGGGGGGGGGGGGGGGGAGGTCAGTGAAATTTGATGAAAAATGTTTTGGTGACGGTCCCAGGTCGAAATTCCACACTTTGGAAAATTTTCAAATTTTTACCCATACAAAGTCACTCTGACACTTAGGATTTTTTCAAGTGAGGGAGCTCCGACCTAAAATCTTGTAACCGCTCTAACTTGTGAACGGCTGGTCCGATTGACTCGCAACAAAAATTGTTGTCGAGCAGTTTTTTCTCCTCTTTCAAACGAGTAGCTGTAAGACAAAATCCGTCCACTAGAACCAAAGTTAGAAGATTGCTGTCGGGGGGGGGGTCAGTGAAATTTGATGAAAAATGTTTTGGTGGCGGTCCCAGGTCGAAATTCCACACTTTGGAAAATTTTCAAAATTTTACCCATACAAAGTCACTCTGACACTTAGGATTTTTTCAGGTGAGCGAGCTCCGACCTAAAATCTTGTAACCGCTCTAACTTTTGAACGAAGACAGATAGGAACAAGTCGATTCTTTCACTGAATTTGTCTCACTCTTAGCTTTCAAACGAGCTATCGCACGACAAAATCCGTCCACTGGAAGCAAGCTGTCTAGGGGGGGGGGAAGTCAGCCGAAAATTTTTTCTCTCCGATTGACTTGAAACTCACCCTACCGATGCAGAATTTCACGCTGAATCCGAATCTGACCTCCGTTTTCTCATCCGATGCTTCGTTTGGACGCTACACACCAAAACGTCCCAAATTCTAACTCTGTTAAAATTTTGAAGAAAAATTTTTTCTCACCGATTGCCTTGAAACTCACCCTACCGATGCAGAATTTCACGCTGAACACGAATCCGACCTCCGTTTTCTCATCCGACCACTCCTTCCACTCGAAACAACCCATTTTACAACCCAACATTCAGCAGATTGCACGAAAAACATCACACACTATAGCCTCAAGACTAATCCTGGCGGTCGCCCAAGTCCACCACGACACTCTATCGTTCCAGAGGGGGGGGCTCAGACGCGAAGCACCACGGCGGCCGACCACGACACTCTGCCGTGCCAGAGGGGGGGGGACTCAGCGATGGCGGCCATCTTGCGCGGTCCAGAAGTGGAGTTTTGCTTACTACTGATGGCAGTAGTAGCAAGTTTCTGAAATCAGATATTTGCGAAAAATCTTTTGTGAGTCATCACTGACGGAACGTAGTTACTTTCGAAAAATCTGGCTTATTACAAGAAAGCACTTAGTTGCGGAGATTCCACAAGACATTTTGAAAAATCAGTTTGTCCCGACAGATATTGGGCGTTGGTCAAGTTTTGATAAGAGCGGTGTTTTACTCTTCATAATCATGAAATATGATACTATAATTTGCTAGTATTAGTAGGCCTGCGAAAATTTTGCAGAGCTGCGAAAAAAATGGAAAAATCTGTGGCCCGACCACTGATCTATAGATAAAAGTGAAAAACTTAAGTGCATGTATTTTTTTCATTGGAATTTTTGATTTAATTGTGTAATAGTCGTTCTGTAAATGTAAAACTATTATGTTGATCAGTCTGTACTTAATCCCTTCTTTGTAGATGGTTGTTTTCCCATTACACGGATTCTCTCAATTGCATTGGATGTTTCGGGCTTTTCTGCAGCTCATTTAAAGTGGTCGCGTTATTCCTGGTAAGTTGCAATTATTATGATCATTTAACAGGCATTTTTGTGTGGATTGACGTTGAAGGTGGTCGTTTTCCCGGATACACATGTTCTTCCAATTCCATTGAAAGTCATAATTGGTGCTTCTGAGTTTGGCAGCTCATTCTCTACTTGTATATTAAAGTATGTATTTTAAAAGAGGATCACATTTTCAAAATTTGTGGCTGTTTGAAAATGGGATTAGGTCATTCTCATTTCTCTGCAGCTCAGAAATTCTAAGTCGTTACATGACTTTCATCATTTAGTGTACGATGTAGATGATGTAAAAGGAGTTTATCGAACATTGATAGATATAAAGCACGTGATTATATAATGAACTAGAAATAAGAATGGAAATAAATGATCACTTTAAGTAATCGAAAATTGCCGATGCTGTTGAAAATATATTCCCAAACAATTTCGTCTGTCTCAGACCGCGTCAGGGGACGACGAAAATTTGAGAATATATTTTCAACTCAAACAGCATCGGCTATTTTCGATTTTTTAAAACAGTAGGCTGTTTATGCTGAACAATTAAATGATTATTTGAAAATGAGATTCTATTCAGCTACAATTTGGTCATCTTAAATCAATAAAGAATCTGTCTAATGATCCGCGGGTGTCCCGAAATTTGAAAGAGACAAGTGTGAATTTTTGGAAAACCTGGTATACAGTTGCTATCATGTATTCATAAAAGGTGACTTAATCAGTAAAAGTCAACCATCAAATGTCAATTTTGAGTAAGCCCCTCCCCTTCCTATTTGACGCCAATTGCAAACAGCCCCTACAATGGTTTTAAAATAACATACTTGTAATTTTTGTTTCGTTGCAGGTGGTTAATGCTCGTGGTGATCTCCACATTTGATGCTTTACTTCCTTTGTCCTCTATAACTTTCGGTACTCGCTGCTGATCACTGCGTCAATGTGTGCAATTGGATTGATTATCTATGGTTGATCTCTCAATATTTCGTGCGAATTGTATGGGATGAATACTGCGAAATAATCTTTGTGTTTTTGGAATCTATTGAGTTCATGCATGTCATACTTGTGTGTCAGAATCTTCGACATCAAACGTGGTTATCGTTTTATTACTATACATAATTATGGCCCCTTGAAGTGTCAGTGGCTGTTTATGATGCCAAATTATACCGATGACTTAATGATAATCATTACATCAATCGTGTATATGCATTTTTCAAGTCTTGCAATGTCCTAACGTTATGTCACCATGATTATCGTGAATGCTTCGTGAATTTGTCGTCTATGAATGTATTGCATTTCATATATTTTAGACCCAGTATATAGCATGGATTATACAGTGAGATTATATCAACTTCATAATACACGCATGTGTCTTAGCGTATCTATCATTTCCGTGTGTAATTCCAGTTCATAGAATCCTAGAGGCCAGCTAGCAGGTCTCTTAAAGGCGAATTAGATGTAATTTTTCTGTTGGATACTGAATTTAATTATGTTTTTAATTAAGTTATAAATTTTGTTAGAGTAAACCCCAGAACTTTGAATTGGCTGCTGCAGCTGTGCCTGGGATAAAAGTATGTAAAACAATTCAATTTCAATTTTTTGAATTGACTCTTTTGAAGGTTTGTTCTGTCTTTCTTTTACGCAACTTAATTTAGCTTTATTATCCAATTTCAGAAGAATCTCAATGTTTGTAAAGAGAAAGACTAGCGAACAAGTTTGTTATATCAAGTGAACTTTTTTCGTTATGTTTTTTAGCCTCCATGTTTACACTGATTAATTGTTTTTTTGTTATAGATAAAATCTATTCATACCATAATGAGCTATGTATTATTTCCTTAATTAATATGTGAATTTCAGGTAGTTCTAGCATGCAAATCAGATATGATTTACCATGCAATTGATGAAAACGTAATGGCGCGTCAGGTTGGTGAAATTCATTTTTTGAACCGCATGATCGATCCAGAAATGAATTGAATAGAAATATATGTGAAGAACCCATTTGTGATTAACACCCCAGTCGGCAAGTGCAATGAATCATTGCATATTTCTAACACGAACTGGTCTATTCCACACTCAGTTGGAGAATTCAACTCTGCATCGATCGTGCTGTTTAAAAGCGCACTCCCACCTTCCTGGGGACCATGGTCAACTTCATCAAGTGCATCGTAAAATCATGCATGATTTTTTGAGCAACATCAAATGTCACATTGATAAATCATTGATACTTAATTGATAAATCATTGATACGTAATGGATAAATCATGGATAATATTCATGCATGGGAATGCATGATTAATTTCTGATACATGCATGAAATCATTCATAAATATCCATGGACGGGCGACTAGGGAGTACTCAAGCTTCTAAGAATCTGCAGGATATTCAACTGTTAATTATACTTAGCAGTACATTTACGTAATTTGATAAGACTGAATCCAGCAAACTTTTCATCTCTCTTTGTTAATATTAGTGTTATAAAACTTGTTAGCTACTCATAACTTAAATAAGTAATATCCTGTATATGTATAATTGTAATAGTTGCTGAATTATCTTTCCCATGCATTGTGTTGTCCTATGTCATAGTTATCTCTTCATGTAAATGTGCGTATGCCATATACAGTGTTCGTACTAGGGCGCGAATTCGCGCCCGGGCACGAATTCCGTAAAAACGGGCGCGAATGCCCGAAAAATGAAGGCGGGCGTGAAAATTCCGAAAATATTTTCGCGCTCCAATATTGTCCCATATATTTTCGCTCCCAAAAAAATATTTGACTATAATATATCACTGGGGACTGTTAGATGTGTCTACGACTATGTATCAGATTGATGACAGTAATAGAATTGAATATTTTCCTTCTTATTCCAGAAAATGCCTTCCTGACATAACACTAACAAATAGGAATAGTGTGTAAACCTTCTACGACATACCGTAATCATCACTGCGTATTCTACATTTTATTAAGGGACTGCGTATCATCACTGTAATCATCACTGCGTATTACATTTTTGAAAGGGTGAAGCGATTCTTCAGGAGGGGAACTGAAAAGCTCCTCAAGTACTTACCGTTTGAAAATGATGTGCTTCAATCGTGCCAATTTCTTTCCCCACATCATTCGAACGATGCTGATCTGGAGAACTGGGCGAAGACTCTTGCGAAGTGCTTTCCCCAAATTGTTCCTCAAAACGAGATTTCTACTCTTGAAGTTGAAGCTCGACTCCTCCAAGGTACAACAGAGACGCCAATGGACATTGGAGAATACTGGCAGAAAATGTCCTCAAAGATGCCAACTCTGAGTCGTCTGGCTCGAGTCACGATGACATTACCCCACGGAAACGCAGAAGTGGAGAGGGTGTTCAGTTTGCTGCCTGATCTAGTGACAAAGAAACGGAGTAACCTGTCCGCGACTACAATAAATGCGATCGTCGTTATTAAGAGCGCCATGGCATCGAATAATATCTCATCGCGAAACTTCGAAGTGACACAGGCACTTTTGGAGAAAGTTGCCAAAGCCAAACAAGCATATGAGCTGCGTTTGAAGAGCGAGATGGAGGAAGAGGCAGCAAGGAAGAAGAAGGCAGCAGAGAAGGATATATTAAAATCTTTCGAAAATCAGAAGAAAAATGATTCAAAGCTGAATGAGTTAGAGTCCGGTCTCAAAAACAACGAAAAGCGAATCAGCGATATCATGAAACGGAAAGAAAGCCTCGTGAAAATGCAGGAGGAGGCATAACGGTCATTAAAGGAAGAGGAGGACCACCTTAAAGCTCTGCTTGATGAGAAGGAGAAGATGGAAGAAAAGAAACGAGCAGTAGCTGAGAAGCTCATGACTAGTACTTCGAAGCGAAAAGCACATGAAGAACTGAAAGTTATTTCTCCCAAGAAATTAAAGTGATATTTTCTTTATCAGTGCCTAGCGCTTTTAGACAGCATTTTGATTCAACACAGCTCGATCATCATGTACCTGATTGAATGAAACTACTTACATGTGTACTTTCATTTCTGATCTTTTCTTCATTTAAATCACAAGGAAAATAGGGCATAAACTCTTACGGTGTACTAATGAAACTTATTATGTTACATTTCAGTACCAGATGGAAAGTGTAGCGACGTTATTTTAACGAAGACGTTGACTACACCGAGAAAATGTCAGGTATGACAGGCCCTAACACCGCGATTTTCGTCTTTGGTTCGGTTCCATTTGGCCCAGATTTGGTTGTAGTGATTTCGGGCATTTTTCTAAGGCCCCACAACCAAATCCTAGCCAATTGGAACTGGAAAAGGCATTTTCGGGGTTCCTTAGGCTCATTTGATTCAACGTTGCGGAAATATTATAGTACCGAATTAGAATGAATACATTATAACGTACTTATATGTTCGTATATGATCTCATTAATATCATATGGTTGTCTGCTCCATGCAGGGCCATCCATTAATCAATTATGTTTTCATCTACTCCATCAAAGGTATCTAATAAATGCTGTAAATCGTCATAGACCTATGAAATTGACCCGTAAATATGCCTATATGAATTCCATATATGTTTGAAAAATGTATACTGTATTGACCTTACGCTCGTGCATGCATGTATCTCAGACCAATTAGTTGGGGGCGCGAATCACAGGGCGGGGCGCGAAAAATGCGAAATCGGCCAGTACGAACACTGCATATGTTCTTGTTTTAGTCTTACTGTCATCTAATAATGTTCGAGAACTTTTGTGGCCATTGCGCGCATAATAACGACTCAGCAAGCAACGTGTTCTCTAAAGTTGTCAGCCGTGATGCAAACCTCGTGCTATATACATACTGTACATATGATTAAAGAAGAATTCTATTTTGATGACTTTTATTTGGAATCACATTAGACAATTGATAAGCTCTAAAGTTCGGAATAATAATAATACCTACAAATCCATTATTATCTTCTAAAGCTGCAAAATATTGATGGATGTAAGACTTTAGATATTTTCAAATTTCGTGTTATATGGCGCACAATTCAAGATACTTTTCAAATACTGAGAGGAAATGAACACCAGTGGACCACGTCGAATGACATTTTTACAGGAGTGTAGCACCTTAAGTATAGTTAATGAAGTCTCAATAGATAGTCTAAATGATTTTGCGTCTGTTGAAGATAATCCTGAGGACAATGTGGAAGACTTGATGACTCTCAACACCAAAAATCAGGATGAAGGCCTATTGCCGACAACTGACTACGAGGGAGATATTGTTGTTTACGGTAGTGACAGTGACATTTCAAGTGAATCAGATGCCGATGTCGTTGATGAGATTTATCCTTCTGATCTGAGTAATCTAAAGGGATCTCAAAGTATGCACAGCGATTGCGTGAACGTGACATTCTTAGACAACGAGCAAGGATCATCGTACATCCTTCATCTGTAATTGCATATTATTCAATATATAGACTTCAAGCATATTTGAAAGATTTGGCATTCCTACTTGCAAAACCCTTCGCCGAAAAGTGTCTGCCATGTTCCCGAAATTCTCTCCAAGCACATATTTGACAAGCAGCGTCTCAAGTCGGATATCGTCTCAGAACCGGTTCCTACAACTATCCGCTCGCGACGACCGATCAATGGAAGATACTCATGCAAACGCAAGACAAGGTCATTCTGTGACTCATGCTGCAAACCGGTTTGTCCTGTATACCGTAGAGTTGTTAGGAAAACTGTTTGCCTTTCGTGTGATCGATAAATCAAGCTATATCGATGCACCTGGAAACGTACATGTATAGGGCCTACCTACCAAATCGAATTATACATGAAATTGTACATGTTTTGTACAATTGAAGCTGTATCCCGGTGTAATCTCCATACTGATAAAGTGACATTTAATTAAATACAAGGCGCTTTCACTTCTTATGAGTGTATATCCCATAGCATGTAACAAAAAATTTAATAAATCTATAGAAATAGCTATACATGTAATAATGTATTTTAAGTGAAGTGCGTGAAGTGTGTATATTTCATGAAAAATAAAAATCATTCAATACAAATAACGGAGAGTGAAGTGTGACATTTACATACAAATAAAGTTGCAGTTACTCAAGAGTTCAATCTCAGCGTTGGAAGGACATATTGTAGTCAAGACAAGCTTTTATAAAAAATGCGTTGCTTCTTCTAGCGGTACGAAAAGCGTCTATTGCGAAGTGTCTTGAAAAATGTAGACGATGAGGAACAATTTCTCTCAAAAGATGAAGTGAGTTTTCACATTTCAGCAAAAAATGAAAATTAACTTGCTGAACAGGTCATCAATATCACACAATATGTTACACTTAATACATTTGAATCCGCAGATAATATGGTGAGCACGCCCATGGTTAATTCCACGCTTGGAGAAATCGTTGATTAGTCTACTATCGTGTATTTTATCGAAGGCCTTGGATAAATCGATGCTCGTTAGGCGAACGGCGACGGTGGAAGGTTGGTCCATAAATCTTGTTATAACATCCTGCGTATGCACAAGAGCTGTCGAGATTGAGCCCAGGGGTCGGAAAGCGTGCTGTTCACTGCCGTATAGATTCAGTAAGCTTTTTTCATTGTGCTCAAAACAATTTTTTCAAATATGCTGCTTAGGGCAGGAAGGAGAGATACTGGTCTGTAATCTGCAAGGCTTGGTTTCGTTCTCTTTGGAATAGGGCAAATTAAAGCAGTTTCCAACAGTCTGGAAAGACTCGACTGTGGACTGAACTCTCAGAAATGTGGCGGACAACATCGCAAATCAAGTAAGCGCTTTCTCTTAATAGACGAGGGGGAAGTGGATCAGTTCCATTTGATTTTCTGTCGTTGATGCTACAGAGGTGATGAAATACATTCTCTGACGTCATCGAACAATTCCATTTTTGATCATCGAGATTCAAAGGAGTTTCGTCTGGGAGAGAGTTGAAATTTTCTTTAAAGGAATCGGAGAGAATCTGAAGACTTTCATACACTCCTGAAGAGAGGCTGTTCAAAGACGCGGGGGATCGTTTTCGGCTGCTGATATCGTTGACTAAACTCCAGATACTTCGATTTTTTATTTACGCTATCTTATGACGTATTAGCTGGAGTATAATGGTAGAAATAGATACTTAGAGACACAAACATTCCGTACATATAATATAGATATCATATCTTGAACTACAATATGATTTGAAAGGTTTAAAAACACATAATTTGCATTAAAGTCATTGGAACAAAATGTACCACGTTGAACCTTACCGCTAAGTCCAGACCGTTGAACCCTTGAGCATGAGGGTTATAGGAAAGCTGTCAATGTGGAAGCCATGAGGTGTTGAGTGGCCTTCATGGTATTTGCAGTGGCTATAAGAAAGCCGAGCACTTAGAAGAAAGTGGAATTATTTAAGCGGTTTTGACTCAATTGAAAATACTGTTTTGTGAGCTCTAAAAAGAATTCGTACACTAAATCGCTGAACGAAGTAGACTGCATGTGCACTTCGAGGTTCGACGAAATGATCGCGGAAAAAGTGATAATCATGGTGCTACATGAAGGCTGTGAACCACTCGGCCAGTAGTGGCATCAGTCTCGGGCAGTGGCACCTCCTGATCATCCTTGTGCAGGACTCAAAAGAGACAACATTGAGGTGAGGACCTATCGTAGCCGAAAAACCAGTCGTCTTAGTGAGCCTCGCATGTGATTTGAAAAACATTGGTGAGATGACAGTGCCTCAATCCATCGAACTAGGAAATACTCGAAGAAGTTGATCGACTGTTTGGTGATCGAATTTCTGTCAACATTCAGTCTGCGAAGGTTATTAATGACTGTTGGCCTGTTGAAAGTGTTAGAGGAATCATAGAGAGGTTGGCTGACCAAGAATTAAATGACTTGACCTCATTGAAAGGAGATATCAAAAGCATTTTACGAAGTGTCAGTCAAGAGACATGTCAAACCCTCTTCATTCTGAGCATTCCGAAAAGATGCAGAAAAATTGTAGCGAAGAATGGAGATGTGTTGAATTCATCATGATGCATAAGGTTTGATTAACTTCTTCCTTTGATCCTTCATGCTTTTATTTTTACAGTTGCTTGCCGTCAACTGAGGTAACCTAATGTGCCAAGGTCATTTTTTGACCTTCACATCCATCTGTAAGGTTTGTAATAATATTATCAGTCTTGTAATTATTTCCCTGTAAATGTAACTCAATTTAGCAAAAAGTTACATCTGTCCTGAGACTTCATACAAAATTCAAATTGTCTGAGATTTTTTGAAAAAATCACTATTTTGTACATTTCAAAATTCAAAACACTTTCATGTGGTGAGTATCGATTTAATCTAGTTAACACTCAGATCTCCTTTTATGTGGCGTATTGGCATGAGATACGAAAAAGAATGAACAGAATTGGCTTGCTTTTGAAGTTGTGAGACCAAAGTGTTCAAATATAATTCCCTTATATACTTACTTTGTGTGAGACTAATTTTAGCAAAATTAGTCGATTTTCGTGCCACAAAGTTACCTCGGCCGAGGTTTGTGGCAATTGTTATCCTTGCGCAATAATATTTTTGGATTTCTTTTGCACAGAGATGCTTTCATGAAAAGTATAAGCTGGTCAAGAATATTAATTATGGCTATTGATCATTAAAGTGTAGAGTACTGGAACAACTACCTGAAAATGGCCAGAACTTTGACATATGAAGCTTAGATGCCGATTCATTGCGTCTGTAGGGGACAGCGAAGTGTCTCAGAATTCACGTGACGTGTGATCATCAGCATCATCCGATGGTGGGAGTCGAAGAAATGGCTATTGGAACTTTGACTAAGGTGACTGGGTTCTCATCAAACTCAGTTTGCTTCGATCAAACAACATCCGACATAATTCTTAGGACAAGTGCTGACCATTCATGGAAATGCCGATTTCACAAAGTTTGTGAATCGGGACGAAAACGATTAATTCATTTTTCCGGAGAAAGACGACATTCCTGACATTGATTGCGAACAGATTGTCGGTAAAGTATAAGCCCACCTCTTGTTCTTAGAAGAGGCGTAATTGGTTTCAATGTTAACTGTGACGAATGGTTATTATATTGCGATGAATTGTGCGACCTTGCGGAGTAGGCATATGTGTACGCCAGTTTTTGCTATCTACCAAATTCGATTAAACAATGTTACAGCAATTCCTCGAATGATCATTACCAGTGCTTTAAAACCCTTTAATTTTCTACTTTTTCGATTCGATCTTCACATTAAACGATATACGATATGTGATCAATTTTATTTAAAGATAAAAAATACGTTATTTGTGATATTTGTTTTTATATTTGCTGTAATATTTTTACATATTCTGCATGAGCTTCGAGTTTCATGTCCGACTGCTATTGCTTTAATATAGTCCAATCAATATATTAGAAAAATTGGGTTTTGTGATTTCGAGTGATATCTGTGAGTAAATAACCGAATAAACATAAAATGCGATGAGTGGCACAAGTTGCCCAATTGATGGGGTAACTTGTGCTATTTTTGGCGGGTCATAGTGTCAAAAGTATAGCTAGAAAAAAGCAAATATGTGTGTGTGGTATTTCTAGAAACTTGAAGTTTATTACGTTTGTACTCAGTCTTATTACGTTTGTGAAGTTTTGTGCGTTTGGAGCTCTAAAAGCAATTTTCCTAAGCGCAATCTCAAAAAAACGCAAAGAAGTGGCACAAGTTACCCCAGTTGACGGTATAGGACACTGGTCGCGCTCACAAGCAGCACTATGCCACGCTCAATTGCGGGTAACTCACGCGTAAACTACGCGTAATTACACATGACCATTGTAGATGCAGTGTGATCACAACAAAATAAAAACCATACACTCTTCAATTAACCTGTTTAGTAATAATCATTTTTTGAGAGTTTGAAACAGAGTTTCTAGACATCAATTTGACGTTTTGGATTTCATTTCAGCTTGTTTCTCGTATCGCCAATAACCATTCTGGTACAGTTCATCAGAAGCTGTTGATGATTATTTTTCTATCGGTGATATAGATTGAATGAGGTAGAGGCAAATCACCGCAAAATATGCAGCCATAGTTTCGCATCAAATCCTGCAGTGAGGATATCCAGCGGAGAGAAATGTAATTTTTGTCAAAAGCGTTACCGTGTCAAAAGCATGTTTCTTTAATAACAAACCTAAAAGATTAACTGTGCAACCTTTCCAGGGTCATTTATGAACCGATCGATTACTGTCTTTTTAACCTTCGATAGTGGAATTAACTTTGCATACACGATTGCTGTATAATATCTTGCACTTTTACATTTATATTCACTCTAAGCTTAGGCTATATTTCCTCTCATTATGTTTCCTATTTGTTATGTAAATTCTGCAAATGGAGCAGCAGCGAAAAGCTCAGAGTTCACAATTCTCTCTCTATCCCTCTCTCTCTCTCTCCATCTATCTGAAGACATTGATTATGTTAGCCATCGAGTTATGTCAATTGCCAAAAGAATACGCGGAACTCGAAAAATCAATTTATTGCAACGCATAAATTTTTGGCCGAAGCCTTCGTCAGGTGCACATAAAATGAATGTGACTGGCAAACTAGTAAATGATGAGCACTTGTCAAACTGAATATGGATACAAAATGAAAATTGATAACATAGATATTAACACTCTGAACTGCACAGAAGGAAATAAAAGCTGTACAGGACTAAAATCGATATGTACACTTTATACAAGAATATTCAATAAATGAATGGACATATTTGCAAAAACAATAATAATGAAGAAAGACATCATTTCAATGATTTAGAAAAAAAAGAAAATTAATACATACAAAATTAATTATGAAATAAATAAAGGAATCAATCAAACATCCAATTCACGACCACAACAGCCATTCATTAAGGAATGAGCCCGACGAATGTTCAATGCTTCAACTGAACGTCTGACGTTTGGATGACGTAGATTGCGCTCAACGATTTTCCACGAAAGGGGTATTAAAGATGAATTACGAGGAGTAGGAATGTTATGACACTCAGATGAATGTTTGTAAACTGGGGAATTTTCAACATTTAAATGTTCGCGAAATCTAGAATACATTGTGCGGCAGGTTTCTCCAATGTATTTACGGTGGCATAGCGTACATGAAATTTCATAGACTACAAATTTCGCGAAACAATCACCTTGTTTTTGCAGCACATTTGCATGATAAGCAGTTTGCAGCACACTTACGCCGACCACGTTTAGGCTGTAACGATTGCGAAAGAGGAGGCTTATTTTGGAAAATGATTTGAACTTTTGAATCGAAACCGCTACGCCTGAGGAGTCGACGAGATTCATTACAAAATCTATCACCCAGAAAAGGCAAGAATAATTTAACTTTTGAGTTATCGTAATTCACGTTTCTCAGTCTCATAGATTGCTCATTGATGAGATGACGTCGCAAAATATGTTCAGGAAACCCGTTGTCTTGAAACCGTCGTCCAAGAGTCGTGAGAGCATCCTTCAACATTTCAGCATCAGAACAGATTCCACATACTCGATGCCTTTCACCGATAAGCACTCCAATTTTCTGTGAACGCGGTACGAATGAAGACCATGGCATTATACATCCACTATGTAATGATTTAATATATAATCCAGTTCTGATGTAAGGTTGTGTATGTACCTTGACATCCAAGAAGTTGATACTACCATCCTCCGAAAGTCCTTCAAATGTGAATTGTATTTCAGGTAATATGCTATTAACATCATGAAGAAGATGCTCAGGTGATATATCCGATGCTATAAAAAAGATATCATCAATGTATCGATACCAAAACTTTATTTGAGGTACAGTCTCTCTGATGCGGTTCTCCATATAATCCATATATGTATACGATAGCCAATGGGGGTGATGCGCTGCTACCCATGACCAGATGTTTTGGTGTAATATAGTACTGTATCACCTGCCACAAAATTGTCAGTTTGTAAGTAGATGCAAAGTAGCTCCTTCAAATGAATGGGAGACAAAATCCCAAAAGACGACGAGGATATATGATTTTCATAGAATTCTGTCGCAATAGTAATAATGCTGGGCGATGTTGTAGTATCCACAGTCGGAATGGAGCCGTACAAATTGACTACATCTAATGATCCCATGAGATACTCTTCAGGTAGATCAAATGAAGTTAATGCGGAGACAAACTGAGAACTAGATTTAAGATGAGATGGAACAAAGTCCAATAATTCCGTAAAAATGTCTGAGATGAATCTTGATAAGCTGCGTGTAGCGCCATCAGTTGAAGAGATGATTGGACGGCCTTTTAAAGGGCCTGGTTTATGGTCTTTAGGGAGTAAATAAATAGAGCCAGGTAGTGGTTCACTACATTTGAGATCATGAAAAATCCACTCCAAATCAGTACCCACATAATTCTTTGCAATATCTGTCAATTTCTTGTTATACTTTGACTGAATGGAAGAAGGCAATGGGTAAGATGAAATTTCTGTATGCTTAGCACCTTCTTCATTTACCATTGTATCACTTCGGAGAATGGCAAGACGTGTGTCTTTTCTCAATTCAGATATAGCATTAGCTTGGTAATGTGCAGGCATACTTCTTGACACAGAAACGCGATGATCAGCATCTTTCAGTAAATTTGAAAAACCAACACTCAATGACTTCAATTTCGATTCAAACTCGTGATCATTAGTAATTTCAGGAGGAAATCGACAACGTTGGTCAGTAGAATACCTTATTCTCTTTTCTTCGGTATTGCGTGATACATCATTTGGCATATGAGTTGATAAAGATAAGGATCGTCAACGATCAACCATGTATTGAACACTTCCAAGAGCTTTGTCAACATCAGATTTCGTAACTTGGGTGATGTTCGGTACGAAACTTGGACCATAGTTAAGAATTTGAGTTTGTTGCTCGGATAATTGTACATCAGATTTATTGACAAATCCTGTCGGTTGTTGAGAACAACATACCACGTTATCATTATCCAGAGTAGAAGATGCATTATTTGTAGGTAATGACAAGAGAGCATTAAGTTTGCCATTCTTACGAATGTTCAATCGATTCTTCACATTAGTAATAATACCATTTTCAACATGAGTAAGTGGATAAAAGATTGATTTACACAAGACAGCTCTTCTTGCATATAATGTACGAATAAGTAAAGCAAGTCATTGCCGCTAGTGCTTTAATAGTAAGTTCGTAGCATTCTCTGATGGGTAGGTCTATGCCAATGGGTTCGAACACTTCAATCCAGAGGGAATAATCCCGCAACGTTTACACTGCGTAATTCATGCATAGCGTAATTTCATGTACGCTATGCCATCGTAAATACATTGGAGAAACCTGCCGCACAATGTATTCTAGATTTCGCGAACATTTAAATGTTGAAAATTCTCCAGTTTACAAACATTTATCTGAGTGTCATAACATTCCTACTCCTCGTAATTCATCTTTAATACCCCTTTCGTGGAAAATCGTTGAGCGCAATCTACGTCATCCAAACGTCAGACGTTCAGTTGAAGCATTGAACATTCGTCGGGCTCATTCCTTAATGAATGGCTGTTGTGGTCGTGAATTGGATGTTTGATTGATTCCTTTATTTATTTCATAATTAATTTTGTATGTATTAATTTTCTTTTTTTTCAAAATCATTGAAATGATGTCTTTCTTCATTATTATTGTTTTTGCAAATATGTCCATTCATTTATTGACTATTCTTGTATAAAGTGTACATATCGATTTTAGTCCTCTACAGCTTTTATATCCTTCTGTGCAGTTCAGAGTGTTAATATATATGTCATCAATTTTCATTTTGTATCCATATCCAGTTTGACAAGTGCTCATCATTTACTAGTTTGCCAGTCACATTCATTTTATGTGCACCTGACGAAGGCTTCGGCCGAAAATGTGTGCATTGCAATAAATTGATTTTTCGAGTTCCGCGTATTCTTTTGGCTATCTGAAGAAAAATAATTACTAATTGCACTCCGTAGATATGTGTTAATGGCTTACTAAATTCATTCAATGTTGCATTCATTCTTAAAACAATTCAGAAGCACTAATGAATAAACTTATCCAAAGTTATATTATGAAGGAGTGGCTGTTTGTACAACAGGTGAGTCTGCGCTTGCTCATTTTAACATTCCTTCAAAATGGAATCGGAAGAAGCATCTTCATCTACATGCGTATCTACTACGTTCGTACCTCATCGTCAAAGTCGTCCAGCCCCCTTGAACGATATCCTTGATTCTGTCCCGTTTTCCGCGAGATTGGTGAGTCATTCATTTTAATAATCTGTCTTAGATAGCCACGCTAGAGCTGAACAGATATACGCATCTGTTCTTATGAGCATATCAGCTAAAATTTAGTTTTAATCTTTCAGTTTTATGAAAATTATGTGTTATACATATTAGGTATGTTAGGTATGTATATACAGCTTGCACAACACATGGTAAAGTTTCCACACAACCTCAGATTAATTACTAGCTCCATGGATTCGCCGGGAATTGATAAATGACGACTTAAATCTATGACGACACGGGACTGCGCTTAACGATGAAGCACATGTACCACTGAGAATGAAATCGTCATATAACTGAAGAAGAACACATTTTGAACAGTCTTTTACCACCAATTTCAGTAACTGGGCGCTTTCTGATGCCATGCTTATGAACGCAAAGGAGAGCAAATGGTTTTATTATCAGTATGTGTCGACGCTATAATTCAGTGCATCAGCGATAAATTATTTTCTAATGTCAATTACTCTGATTTTTATGTATAAAATGTGACTTAATTACTTTGAATGTATGAACCGCATCTTCCTGTGTCAACCCCTATTTCCATTCATAGCGAAATAAACGCTTTACTATTATATGGCATGAATAGGCTGAGATGGTATAACAGACTACAGTAACAGAGCTCCTCACTTGATTCTTTAACCCTATCTGACCTGAACTTTTTGAGCAAGTCTATCTATGATCTGGATGGAAGATTCTGACCGCCCTCTGTAAATTATCACTAATTCCAGATATACTACAAGAATAAATTTCAAAGAAAATCTTGCAAATATACTGCGATTCACTACATGTTGCATTATCACGTCACAAGTTCTACATATGTATAATTGCATATACTTTTCAAAGACGTAGTTATCGTGAAATGAAAATTTATTTTATAGTGGTCAAGCTTTTGGCAACATCATATCCCTTTACAAATGTTATCTAAGAATTCAATGAACAAAAAGATTACTTAGAGATTACAAAAAGATTACTAAAGATTGCTAAGGAGAACAAGAAGATTAACAAAAAGCCACTAGACTTTGTGGCTCTAGTTATAGGCCTATTATAATGATAATCAGCATGTTTTTGACTTTATCTGAAGATCTAAGTCCTTCCCATGCCAATATCTCCTGAGGAAGATTGGAACTTTACAAATTGTAAATGGTTCCAATTGAAACCGGTTGAATTAAAAAATCCATTCTAAGAAAGATTTTTTGCGACGTTTTCATTGTCCTGCATCGTTAATCGACCCGTCGCGTTGAGCTGTTTTGCATCATAATTCACCTATATCCTCATCAATTTTCTTTAATAAGCCTAAACCAAGACTTTCCAATGACAAGCCGTGAATGACAGAACCACTTAAGTCCAAACTTGTCATTTTTCAGTAGAGAGGTTTTAAGGAAAACTCATGTATTTTTTAAACTACTGTGCCACAAGCGTCAATTCTTTTGCGGTAAAACTTAAGCATGTATAGAAATCTCATATAAAATTTTGATTGAACGCGGAGCTTTAGATATCGATTTTTTGGAGTTGATTGTTTTTGTCATTGTATTTCTTCCGTGAAATAAGAATATTCAATATGACAGAAAACTTAAGTCGAAAATGATTTCCAATCCTGCTATAAGTGCTTTAACTTCTATAAATTTGAGCAAAGGAATATTGTTTTGTATAGAAAACATGTAATTTCATAAAGAACAATTTGGAAAAAAGACTTTCATAAGTAAATTACATGTAAATTCAAAGTGCAAACTGTACTTATCTTATCGAATATATTACCGTCTGAGATAAAGCTATGATACAAAATAGTGTGATATTGTGCAAAACAATCCGCATGTAGCCTACATGAATCATAAATAGATGATATTTTGCGAGCGAGAGAGAAAAAAAATAGGCTGCAATCAACATCATGTAACTTGTAAATTACAAATTGTACATTATTGAATCTAGGAATCACGTATGTGCTCATTTTACTGAGTGATATTGAGTGATTCATTAATCAAATTCAAATTTTATTACGACTTGATTACAACATACAACATCATTTCTATACTTGTCTGAAAAGCACTATAATTATAATTATAGACCTAATATGTAACGAAAATTAATTTACATTCAAATAGTGTAGATAAATATAAGCATCAATAAATGAATCACATACCGTATATTCATGTACAACATTCGAAACTTTTCTTGTATAGAATAACAATTCAACATTAGCGAAATTATGCATCATCTCGACATACATATGCATTGTAAGCTTATGTAGCTTATGTACAGCTGTTTACATGTAAAAAAGACATCTAAAAAAGTTTTTTGAATGTAACAAAGAAACACTAAAATGAAGCGAAGGAGGAAAGCACACAATTTTCACTCACAGTCTAGAGCTGATCATGTCGGTCGATCTCTAATTTTCTGGCACTGAAAGCCAAGTGTTTAGTCTATTTGCAGGCATCAAAGGAACCAAGTTTTTCAAAATGGCTGCTTTCTTCCGTGGAGGAAGCGTCGAGGTTCATATCGGAACAACAGCATTTCCTCGGACAAATCTGTTGCTTTGTGGGATACGAATCTTATGGTCTCAAAGTTTGTCATTTCAAAATACCTTCTGAAGAAAAACTGGTTTGATCCTCTTCGGAACTGGACCACGACGATGTCTGACAAATGAGGCTAACCTCTCACCTTTGACAATTTGTACTGGGAAAACATATCCAGTTTATACATATCCATTACCTTTCGACTGAAGAAAGTCATTCGGTTTCATTACTAAAGCTCTTGATTTTCTCGTCGAACAACAGATGTTAATATCTTGCAGGTCGTAGACGCAAACTTTCTTTTTCATTTTTTTTCGACTAGAACGTGTTCACTATCGGCACTCATAAAATAATGACCTGTCTGAAATAATTGAGTGGCACTTTTTTCACAGCAAATTCGTGTTGGTGGATACAACGAAAGACAAAAGACAAAAGTTTCCAATTTCTATTTTACGCTGCTCAATCATCCAGGACCTTCCGAGTTTTGGCCGGTAAAGATTCGTCCCAGATCAGTGTGATTGACTCGCCCTCAAGACAAGTGCACGAATGCCAATATTCGCGCTGTAAACATGCTGACTTTGAATTGGCTTTTACATGGCCATTTTCATGGCAGTCTTTGCTCTTCTCATTCTCAGATCGAGAGGCTTGGTATCTTTCTTGGTGCTGTTGACAAAATATTGTGTATCAACAAAATATATTTCAATGAGGTCTAACGAAGCCCAGGAAGTTTTGATCTTAACAAGTTAAGCTTTGTATAATTATTAGTGTTTTGAATGCAAGGTTCACTTTATCACAATTTTTGACTCAATTATTGGACTTAAGTGGTTTTGTCATTGTTCCTCGATGGACTTAAGTTTTTTTGACGTTAAAAATTGCATTTTTTCGGCAATTTAACGATGGACTTTTTCTTTAAGCGGTTGAGACATGGTCGATGAACGGTTACTTGAGCGTTTGCCGCTAAAAAATTGATTTTCAAAATTTTGGACTTAAGTTGTTCTGTCATTGGAAACAGTTGTAAAATTTGTCTATTAGATTGATCTATTGAAATTGTTTCAATTATGTCTAGTCACACCTGGCATAGGTCAATATAACATCAAGAGTGAACCTGACTCTCTCCAAAATTTTATTAGAAAATTTTCTCATTATATGAGTTCTAAAGTTGTCATCATCGCAGCCGCTTTACATTTTACTTATAACTACCATATTCTCGTGTAATTCTTTCATAAAATGCGTATAATGTCATAATTATGATAAACGTGTAACAACTGTTTTCAAGAGTTCACTGTCACAATATAATACAGGCCTTACTCTGTATTCGCAGTTCACAATCGCCTCTCTTTTGGTGTTGGCACTTTCAATCAGCAAGACGGAAGTGTTTGAGGGTTTGTTTCTTAATAGTGCATGGCACTGTTCATGGAAGATGATATCAATGTCGACTGTGTATCTCTCCATTGCATCAAACGTTGGCATGTTTATTGGTGCACTCCTTTGGGGAATGGTAGCTGATGGAATGGGTAGACAACCAAGCCTTGTGGTGGCTAGTTGTCTCCTGACGTACCTTGTATTCCTGTCCGCATTTAGTCCAACTTTTGGATGGTCAATTTTCCTACGAGGCACAATTGGTAAGATCTCGCTCACTTGCTCTATGATCTCGGTGCTAGTAAGCAGGTTTAGAGGGAGGACTTCTTTTAAACCAAGATTATTTTTAGAAGTCACTACTACCAAAAATGCTTGCACGTGTAAAATTCTGATTAAGATCTACTCACTGTAACCTTTAAGCGCAACTGGCCGAAACGGATAGCTGTGGGAAATGTCGTCCCAACCAAGAGTTTTCAAATGTTAATTCGTTGCCGTCTGGCAATAACACAGATTTGCTTCCATTGTCAATGACGAGTTAACTCGCACCTTTCAAATTCAAACAAATAGTTTGATGACGTTATCAGCAAGTCCAAATACATGTTTGAGGAATAATTTTTATCACTATGATGTAATACTTTTCTTGGCCAATGAGCGCTACACAAACATGTAAGTCCCCGGTACGTGGGCTATAATAATTGTGAAATAAAAAAGCCTCTTGTGCATTGGTTTCAAAAATCCCAAGTTCTTACATATAATTGCTTATTTAATCCAGTGTAATTTATAAGTCTCTTTTGCCTTTTCACAGGTTTTGGTTTTGGAGGAGTATTTGTTACAGCTGTTGTGATGATTGCAGAGTTGTTTGCCGCAAAATTTCGTGCTAAGATCCTTAACGCAGCACTGGTTGTGTATTGTGTTTCTGATGGACTAAATTTTCTCCTGTGGTTCGTCGTCGAACCTCGACTAGGATGGAGGGCCGTCATGATTATTTCCTCTGTTCCCGGCCTTCTCGTGATACCAGGACTGATTTGGATTTCAGAATCTCCTCGCTTCCTCCTTCTAACGGGACAACCAAATGCTGCAATGGCTGCAGTCCAACAGCTACTAGGCTCACGAAGTAGTCCGCTTACTAGTCGGCGATTAGCAGACAGCTTAACGTGCTCAAGAGCCAATATTAGAAACTTTTTAAGTCGTCATTTAAGGCGAATGTCCTTTCTACTTATTCTCATGTGGTTCTGCTTTCGGCTCGCGAGTCATGGAGGGCTAAGTTTGGCCATAGAATTACCCTGGCTTCCTAAATCATGTTTCTTCGATAAACCTTTGAATGCCTATCAAGTGGAGGAAGAAGACTCTTCCTGTTGTCATACTATGCGCACACTTGGTTACATCGGGACAGTGCCAAGGTCAATTGGTCCTCTTCTAGCACTCTTTGTCAATTTTGCAATGTTGGATGGCATCGGTCGCAGATGGACAATGATAGTGTGGGCGGGCGTCGCAGCAGTGTCACTTATGTTTCTGTGCGTGTGTCTGCCTCCTGGCCTTCGTCATGTCCTAATATTTTTTCTAAGTGGTTCTGCGTCGGCATTTTATGCTGCGATTATTCTATTTACTGCAGAGATTTTTCCAACCTGCATTCGATGCACTGGGCTTGGCATTTGCCTGGCGATCGGAAATGTTGGAGTGATCATAGCTGAACTAGTGGAGACGGTGAGTTTATATTTTCTGTCAGATGCTGTGTCTAATATTGATCTAATGTTTGAAGGAAAGCTTTATAATTCTAAAGTGATGTTAAAGATCCTTTGCAAATCTCGTATGTGAATATGAAAGCTATTCATTTTACGGATATCCAGAAAGAAAGTTCCGATTGCAAATATTACTTCAATTTCGCTCGCTACATCGATTTTTCTTTTCATTTCCGTTAAATTCGTTCACATGCAATGTGTCCAAAAAATGAAAAGCATTGTGATATTTGGTTGTTCGATTTCTATGGACAGATCACGCGCGAGATGAGTCTGACAGGCGCTAACCGCCATTTGTTATTCATTCATTGTCAGATCATGTCGAAGACGATTGAAAGATCAGCCTCCTGTGAAATACGGGCAGTAATTTGATTTCTCAATGCGAAGGGCAATTCCGCTGCTGAAATTCATCGTCAAATTTGCAGTGTCTATGGAGAAATGGCCATGAGTGACTCGATGGTGCGTGATTCTTCAACGATGGACGTGAAAATGTTCATGATGATAATCGAAGTTTCGTTGGTGACTGAAGATCTTGTATGCACCATTGAATCGAAGATTAAGGAAAACCAGTGTTTCACGATAACATCGCTTTCTGAACAATTTCCAGAAGTATCACTTTCAACTGTCCACGAAATTGTGTCTAGAAGACTTGATTAACGAAAGTTGTGTGCTCGTTGGGTTCCAAAGATGCTTACAGAAGAGCACAAATTGAAGAGAAAAGCAAGTGCTGAGACTTTCTTGGAACGTTACAGAGAGCAAGATGATTTCCAGGATTGAATCGTCACAGGGGACGAGACGTGAGTGTCACATTCAACCCCAGAAAACGAGCGACAATCCATGGAGTGGAGGCACACCTCATCACCGGTGAAAACAAAGTTCAAGTCGACTCTTTCCGTCCGCAAGATCATGTGTACTGTGTTTTGGGATAGTAAAGGAGTTTTATTGGTTGACTTCTTACCTAGAGGCAATACAATCAATGCAAGCGCTGGCTGTGAGACTTTGAAGAGACTGCGACGAGCTATCTAGAATAAGCGACGAGGGATGCTTTCTCGCGGTATCGATTTGCTTCATGACAACGCCCGGCCGTGCAACCCAAAAGCATCTCGCGACTTTCGAATGGGATCTTTTTGACCATCGACCTTATAGTCCTGACCTCGCGCCTAGCGATTGTCATATGTTTCAACACCTGAAATGTTTTCTCGGAGGTAAGCATTTTACGAGGACGATGCCCTGAAGTTAGCCGTCACGTCTTGGCTAACTTCTCAGGTGGGAGAATTCTTCGATGAGGGCATAAAACGACTGCCAATGCGATATGAGAAGTGTTTGAATAATAATAGCAATTACCTGGAAAAGTAACTTCTACCCTTAATGAATTATTGAGTATATTTTGAATGAATTAAAATTTCTAGTTTTCTCGTAATTTCTTATCGGAACTTACTTTCTGGATATCCCTCGTATATTGCATTTAGCAATATGTGTTTCGACTACTCGCTGCATATTAGAGAAAATTCGAGATCCATGATCGAAAATAAAATGACATGAATCGCGATGACAGCAATGTGATCTGTAAAAGAATGCTGATAAAATTGAGATGTAGCCGAAAAGATATAAGAAACTTGCGATCAAATCTTGGAGAGCGCTCTAAAATGTTTGGAAAACTTAATCCGATTTCTTCAAAATCCACATGCTTAAAAATTCAACCATGCATGGAATTCATTCTCAGCCGCAGACGCTTCGATTCGCTCCATACAAGGACTCGTCAGAAGTAGTGCATAATATTTAGATTGACTGAACAAGAGAGAGAGAGAGAGAGAGAAATGTTTATATTTGCAAAGTTAATGAAAATCATATAAATCATAGCACATACGGGGACAAACAAAGAAAGCAGTATACTACAAAGACGTTTCAAAAATTATACAGTACGTTGGTGCACGGAAATTGACTAACAAAAATCATATGAGTAAAATGTTGAAAAATGAATGCTGACTCAATCAGTCCAAGTATCATTTATAATAATAGTTGCAGCCGGGAAGAACGACTTCCTTCTCCTGGTAGTTTTACAAGGTGGCTGCCTTAAGCGACCAGGGGCTAGCGTCACGAAGCCTCCGTTAAATCCGTTCTAACGGAGGGCTTAACGGAGGCCATAAACGGAGCAGCCGTAATGAGGGTCACAAAAGCTCCGTTTACTTGACGTTCCGTTAAACTAACGGACAGTTATTCGGATGACATGGTCAGTCGAAGGTCAGATGAAAAACGTCATAAGTCACATGATTTTCATCGTCATGCATCGTCACTGTCGCATCATCACAGCTTTGCCACTACGATTATCCAACCAAATCTTACTGCGCATGTCATGTGGTGCATGTGCTTACGTGCTGACTGCCTAGGCGAGAACGCTCCACAGCAGACCGAAAGCAAGACCGAAGACGTTTGACGAAGACATGGCTGCCACTGGCAAGCAAAAGCGAACTAGGAAGCAACCGTTTTCACAGAATGAAATCAAGGTGCTGGTGGAGGAATTTGTACACCACAATGCCCTACTTACTGCGGCTCACACAAATGAAGTGACCAACCGTAGAAAGAGAGTTGTATACAACGAAATGGTACGCAAGGTCAACTCGATTGGAGGCAGGAACCGGAGTCTTGAAAATATCAAGGACAAATGGTCTAACCTCAGGGCCGCTGTCAAGAAGAAGGCCGCCGATTATCCCAAGAAGTTGAGGGTATCTCGAGGCACAACTGGCGGTGGTGAAAAGGAGGACATCAACATCGAGGATTTTCTAGATGAGACTGAGATGATGATCTACGGAGTCATCCCACCCATGAGTATTCAAGGTAAGATTTGCATTTAGGCCTACAATCTACATGTACATGTACAGTGTATAATTAAGCTTGATAATAATACATACATGTACATGTACTTGTACATGTAAGTTGGACTTAAACGTTTGAATCTATTAAGATATGTTTCTAATTTTGAAATAGACGAATTGTATTACTTCTGCTAGTTATTAAGCTCTGCTGCTGATTTTTTACGTGCACATGTGAAAATATTTTGTTCTTTCTCCAGTATTTCATCGTTGATGTGTAACCAATTGAAAATAAATGAGTTCAAGCACATGCAAACACAATAATGTTGTACATATTATTTTATGAGATATAATTGCTTTTAAAGTTTCTATGAAAGCATTGAGGAAATACTGAAATAGGGTACATGTTGTATACATGTATATACCGATACATCGAATCCCAATTTCTTTGAAACACACTGATCTTACTTCTTAGTAATTGAGGTCTGGAAATAGTTTAATTCTTGTGCAAAAACCCCTGCCATGCATTCATCATCAATCGCTGAATGTTTTGTAGTGTTTATGACGTTGCATAAACTCTTATGGTACATGTATGTTGGTTTTATCTATGGATTTTCGTTTTTGATCTTCACATGATAATCAGTGATATCTGAGACTAAATTGTAATTTTTCCTTCCAGGTATTCCTGGATCTGTCCAAACTGGGGGCGAAGAGACCAGAGAGTTCATTCAAAATACCGGTACCGATGAGGAAGATGATGACAGTGAAAAGGAAAATGACTCGAACAACGCCCACGTCAGTGGAAAGGGAAAGAGAAGATGGATACCTACACGTGAACGCATGCAACGAATGGAAAGAGATGACTACCATGCAAGAATGCTGGCCATCGAAGATAGGAGGTTGAAATTGCAGGAAGAGGAATCGAAAGCTCGCATGGTGTACTACGAAACAAAGACCAAATACTATCAGTCTCTTACGCAGAGAATGTGTACGGATGCCAACCACACATCTCAGATTCCTGCAATCAATTCTTCGTATATGCATCCAATGACGAGCACCAATGCCATGAATCAATCATTCGTGTGACTGGAGTTATCAAGACATTTGATAGCCTTTCTGCGTACATGTACATGTAACTTGCATCTTTCTTCTTTCGAAATAAATTTGTTTATTGGAATTATCATTTTTTCTAAATTGTTATCTTTGATATTAGTGGATTGGGTTAGATACATTATAGCCTACATGTATAATAATCCAATGTTTTGCAAACAGTGGATTTGCACTTACCAGACATCATTGTAGTCGTAGAGAATGTTCGATATTTTTTATTTGCCAGATAGATTTTCTAACTCTTTCTATGCACATGCATGCAGATACGGGTATGTAAATGTAGGGCTGTATATGCATGCACAAGCGTATACAATGTACATGCACAACGTACATGCCATATCATTTTTCAAAGAAATCAAACAACAAAACAATAGTTTCCCAAAAGAAAAATATTATTATGATAAGTAGTCTACACAGGTACGTTCAAACATGTAGTATGGAATCCTAAGGATGATCAATTTGTGCTGAATAAATCCTCGACTACTTTTTGACGAACATTGTATCCATTTTGTGTGATCCCAGTAGAGTCATGAAATGCTGAGGTATCAACGTCATTTGAATAATCAAGTTCTTCTAAAACGTTGACATTGCACTCAATTGCGAAATTGTGCAAGCAGGCACAAGCCATAATAATGTTGGAGCACTTTGCCGGTGAGAAATTCATGCCAATTGTTAGGCAACGGAAGCGCGATTTTAAAACACCATGGCATCTTTCGATTACACTTCTAGCCTTTTTGTGACTTTTGTTGTACTCATTCTGAGCAGTTGAATTGGGGGCATCAAACGGCTTCAATAACCACGTCAATAAAGGATATGCCGAATCCCCTAGAATCCAACAATTAGACATGCTTTCTTGTTCATTCCAACAATTTGATTGCTGCATCATAAACGAATCGTGTGTGCTTCCAGGCCATCGCGGACTGAAATCGATGATCTTTAAGTCAAAATCACATACGACGTGGCAATTGATTGATACAAATCCCTTTCTGTTGACAAAAGTGCATTCATTGAAAGGAAGTGAGGGCCTTTTGATTGGTATGTGACAACCATCGACTGCTCCTATTGTCTTCGGAAGGCCACTGTAATTATAAAAATTGATCACGTTCCTTAACATGTCCTCTTCCGATGGCCAAACAATGTACTTCATGCGATTCCTTGTTATTGCTTGTGAAACATCATGTATAGATCGACTTGCAGATCTATTTGAAACTCCATGAATATCCGCAACTTGAGGTAAAAATCCGCCATGACTGAAATATCTCAATGCAATGCACATCTGTAATTCCACTGAGAGGCTTTGAGAACGCTGTGTTTTTCTTTCTAAAATTGATCGATATTCCTCACACAGTTCGTATACGATGGACTTTGGAAATCTATATCTCTCAAAAAATTCCACGTCTCCTAATTCTGCCAAGGGATTTATTCTGTCACGATAAACACGCCTTTCCTCAAAATAATAATCATCGAAATCCAGCCGCCACAGATGCATGGTCTCTGAGAATGAACAATTGCTTGTCGATATTGTATAGTGTCGAATATTGTCGATATCGTTGTAAATCAGCAGCCAATAGATATAAGATCTCGCTAACGGAGGTCTTAAAGACGCCCCTCACCTCCGTTAGCGATTTTCTAAACGGCGCGACAAACGGCGGCTTAACGCTTCTTCCTGACGCACGGATTATTTTAAGTAAACGAGCCGTTATGAAACGGAAGCTTCGTGACGCTCGAGGCTTCCTTTAATTGCTCCGTTATCGCTAACGGCTCTTCGTGACGCTAGCCCCAGTTCTAGAAGACATTTCAGGACAAAAAGAATACAGGGGATGTTCACAATTAGCAGAAATGTTTTGGAGCAACTTTACGGCTGCTTTCTCTCTCCTGACGTCAAGGTCATCAAAGATGTCACAGGAACAGTCATCATTACAAACTATTCTATGAGCTCGAAGTTGAAGCTTCTTTAGAATGTTTTTATCACCCCCCGACATGCCAACGAGCAATGGAGAGCAATATTCCATCAAGGATAGAATCAAGCCTTTATACACACGAGCCAAGCTAGATGCATCGATGAAAGGACGGAGGGAGCGCAAAGCATATAAACGTCTTGAGGCCACTTTGTTGATGTTTACTATATGATTATGCCATTTTAGGTCAGATGAGATAATGACACCAAGAATTTTGAGGTCGTCAACTAACATAATGTCCGGTACAGAAAGTCTCATGCACGAGATTGATTTAGGGATCCACAAGACTTTGCTTTTAATCACATTTACTTTCAAACCAACAGCCGAGGACCAATTCATCAGATTTGAATGCTCTTCGAGGTACGAGGCAGATGCATCTTTGAAAACAGGGACGATAACTGTGCAATCGTCGACATACTTTACAATGATATTATTGTGATTACTGGCACATAAACTTCCAACGACTGCATTAAAAAGATATGGTCCCAGAACCGAACCTTGGGGCATACCCGAGTACACAAGACTTTCTTGACTTACACAATCATTTACTCTTACTGACTGATATCGGTGCGACAAATAATCATGCATCCAAAGACAGAATCCAGTTGGAAATTGATTAGATAGCAAAGATTGCACGATAACGTCATGACCAAGCGTGTCAAACGCTTTTGCAAAATCATATGCTAACACGATCACTCCTGTAGTTTCACTTTTGTCTAACTCTCTTGTGATAAAATCGTGCATACAGATCAGAGCACATGAAGTAGATGAAGACCGGACACCTCCAAATTGAAATTTCCCAAAGCACTTATAGAAATGTGGTAGCAATCCAGAATTTAGAATAAGGCCTTCACAAACTTTCGCAGGGATGGGCAGAAGGGAGATTGGTCGCAATTCTTCAATCTTTGGTGGACTTGATTTGGGGATTGGAGTTATAAGGCTGTGCTTCCAAGGATCAGGGAACTTTCGCTCAATTATCGATACGTTGATGATATGAGTCAGGAGAGGAGCTAAAATATGAGCAGCTTCTTTGTAGAGAATTGTAGGTATCCCATCACGACCAGATGCTTTGTTTGGCTTCAGAGAAGCAAGGCAGTTGAAGACGTCGTTAATATGTATTGACGGCGACCAATCATCAACATCCTGAATGGGATCCAGATTTGGACGAATGACTGATTCTTAGTAAAAGCTGAATTGATTTGCTCAGCAGCTTGATAGTGATCTTGAAATTGAGATGTAAGGGAAGCCATTCCAGAGCAACGTGAATACTTTGTGCCCTTGAGCTCATTTACGACGTTCCACATGTCACGAGGACAATTACTGGCCCTGTTTGCCCATTTACGCTTCTCTTTGAAAAGAAACTGCTTTACTTTCAAGCTAAGGCGCTTGTATGCGGCTAGGTCACAACGTCGAAAAGCGTCCCAGCGTTGGTTAATTAGGTCTTTAATTAAAGGAGTCACATAGGGTTTGTCAGATGATGTCATGATAACTGTAGACGTAGGGATGGTTTCGACAAAGCAAAAATTCAAAGCATCATGGAAGATGAAGCATTTTTCGTCAGCCGTCAAATGCATGTCATACATAAGGGAAAAATCTATCTCACTCAGGACACCCAGAAAAGCTTGAACATTTGAGCTGCGAAGGTCATGAATTGTTCTAACTGTTTGGTCTTTGATGTGAGGGCAGAAAGCACCAGGAACGCAAATAACGGTTTTGTGATCGGATGACGAAATTGGAGGCCCAACTTGTACGGTATACTGATTAACCAGTGCAGAGGAAAGCAGGACAAGATCAAGTATTGCATTGGCCCTGGTTGGTGAATTCACTACCTGAACTAAGTCGAAGGCACTTTGCAGGTACGAGATATCCAACCGGTTAAAGTCTCCTGTCAAAACGATCTCAAAGTCGGGATTCGTCGATAATAATCGATCCAAATTATCAGCGATGTATGAAATGACGTTGGACGATGATTTAACGGTTGATGAAGGAGGGATATACAGACATACAAAAATCATCTTATGACGAGGAAAAGCTAACCAAACTCCATCTGTACCATATGAAGAACCTCGAGGTTGGAAACGCTGTGGTTGGAGGTAAAATTTCGTCCACACTGCAACACCTCCTCCAACTCGGCCATCGCCCCGGTCATCTCTAAAAAGATGATGTCCATTCACATTCACCAACTCGTTCAAAACAGTGTCACTAAACCATGATTCCGTAGCAGCGAAAATATGTAAGGATTTAGATGTAACAAATGCGCGAATGAAATCCATTTAGAAATGGCATGATTCACATTTGTGGATGCGAAATAAGGGTAGGCTTTGCAGAGAGGCGGTAAAATCACTGATGAAAATTCTTCTTAATCTCTGTGGTTAGCATGACTTTGCCTCTAAAGATTTGCACATCCTCATGCTTACTACGGCGATCTTTCAACTCGGCTCTTAATTCTCTCTGGTGCCTCTGTTGGAGAGGCGTAAGGTCCTTATTAACGTACACAGTCTTGAAAAGGGAATTTTTCAACTTTCTTGAGTTTCTAAGAAGATTTACTTTGGCTTCTTGGTTCGGAAATGTCACTCTCAGAGGTCGAAATTTGCCCTCTTGAATTTTGCCTATTCGGGCAGCATGGCTCCATTTCACATTCTCGACTTCAAGAAATTCCACAATCTGCTCCAGCTTACGGCAATCATGCTCTTTCCTTTCATCTACAGTTCCCTGATTTTTCTCAGGTAATCCGAAAATGATAAGATTCGACGAACGATTTTGTCTCTGCTCGAATTCATCCAAAATAGCCTCCTCCCATTTGTCGGAAAATAAAGCCTCCTTCACTTCATCAATCTCTCGTCTGTGATCACACTGTGTTCTCATTACTGAAGCAAATGAAGACTCAAGCTGATCAATTCGCAGCATTACTGTTGAAACCTTGGCATAAATCTCGTCGACTTTCTTCAAAATCTCAACTTTTTGATCATCAAGTAAGGACTTGATAGCATCCAGGGTGGCTTCGTTGATAGAATTAGCGCGTGTTGCTCTTCCAGATTTCGCACCTTGACTTTCAGTATTCATAGTCTTGATCGCAGCAAAAAGAATCAAGTGCGGAATCGAACTCAGGGTCTTAGGCAAACCAAGCAGACACTGGTGCCACACAGCTATCAAAGTCGCTGAAGACCAAGGGAGTCGTGATTCACAGATATTCGAAGATAGATGAAAAATCGATACCGATCGATAATGTCAGAAATTTTGCGTAGGTGTGTTGCTGCCAAAAGCCAGAAGTAACAGCTGATCTGCTTATCTGCAGAGTATTCAACTGACAAAACCAGTTGACCACAGCAAACATCCGCGATCAAGAAAGATGAAGGATGCACGTCTGCTTCATACAGCAAGCTGATGAACTGCACAATAAACTGTTCTGTTCTACTTTCTGATAACTATCCAGAAAAGTCCGTTTAGGACAAAGCGCAGCTTGTGCGGCTGCCAAAGAGGTCTGTTGTTCACGTATATGGACTTCAATCAAGTCTATATCTCCAGGCAAGTAAACATGTAATATCGTGATAATTTTGTCCACGAATGCAAACTCGCAGATGTGAAACTGCAGTTGCACTTTCCTCAATTACCCAGGTTTTCAAAATCATTCCTCTTCTTTGCCCATCATTGAATATTTGACTATTGCCTTAATTTACATGTACGGAAAGAACATGAATTTCTTTTTACTTGCCGTCTTGGACAGTTAATTATATTTTTTTCCTGGTTGTTTTTGCTCATCTCTTTACTTCTTTCTATCTAGGTGTCACATAGCAGTTCATCAATAAAGCATATTGTCGACATATTGTGTCCTGCTATCTCCACAGAAAGTAGTTTGATTTCATCTCTGTTATAGATCTTCAAATTTTATTCCTGATCTGTATCACACAATAAGCAGAGCAAACAGGAATTTAGGAACTCCTGTCTCAAGATTATAATGTGAAGTTCTCCCAATGTTGAGATGTTGAAATCGTCATGTTTTTAGGGTGCTGATAAATGTAAAAATTAGCAAATAAAAAATAAAAAAATGTGCCGCAAATTACAATGTGCGCCGTTGAGGAGGGGAAATTATTCTTCCTCTTGAAATTTTGCTCTGATAAATTAAGTGTACTTGGCATCAGTAAATGTGGTCTGTAGCAGTTTTCTTTTTGTGCATTTTGATATGCTGTAAAAAGTTTTGATTTTGGCCATCTGAAGGACATTGACATTTATTCAAAAGTACATTTGCAAATTCAAATATTTTATTTTGATATATCATTTGGTTTCGGCCATTTTGATTTGATTTGAAGCGAAATAAATCGTTTATATGACTGTATATCAATTATCTATGAGTATACACAATTGATTGTATTGTGTATACCAGGGTTGGAACCAGCCAGGATAGACCGGAAGCAGTCGACTGGGGCCGGGCCGGAACAGTCAAAACCAGCCGGGGTTGGGACTTGGAGGGCGGTCGGCGTCTCTGTAACCGACAAAAGCTTAGATCGTCAGACATCATCTGCTCAACTTAGACCGTAAGACATCATTCGTTTCCGTATGGTTATGCATGAAACATTGCCTGTCGTACCTCAAATAAGCAAGAGTTCCCATTTACAATACAATCATTGGAAGTATCATACGTTTCGTGCGATGGAAAAGACTGAGTAGCAGCACACGTAATGATTTATTTACCAATCTTATGAGTTATAGGCGTCATTGCAACATTTGATAACTGTATTTTAAAAGTCATTCATTCACATATACACTAGAATCAAAAAGTGACCCAAATGGGAATGACAATAATAGAACACAATGAGAAACATGATAGCTGACTGAATGTTGTTGTTATATGATGTTTCATCTCCTAAAGTACATCATTGAATTTGATTTGAAATGATTCACTGAAGTATTTGCTTCTTCACCTGTGAGGCAATTCAAGTGATTTGTGACGTCAACTGAGAATCCTCCTAACCGACGTTTCATATTCAGGCTTTCCGAGCTCATATTGATGCAGGGATGCGGAGTCGGAGTGCCGGAGTCCTATCATTTTTGCTGGAGTCGGAGTCCTATCAAATGACAGGACTCTGGACTCTGGCCTATAACTAGACCCGAAATATAATACAAACAACTTATCTATCCTCGTGCATTGCTGTCACTGTCTTGATGTCAACTTTCTTCGTCAAAAAAAATTAAAGAGACACTGCTGCATGCAAAGCTTGTAATAGTTGAGGGAATGAACCGTGATAGTAAAAAAAGGACTTTTCACTCGGTGATTTTGTAGAGAAGACAATCCTTCCTATAGCCTCGATCATACATACGCACCAAAGGTCACATCAGAGACAAAAATGAAATACTAGTTTGTCTGAGAACATTGCCTCCTACCCTCACGTTAATCGTGTGTGATGTCTCCTCCAAAGCGCATATTAAAATCGAAAGTGTACTCATATTTTTTGAAGAAGGATGAGGATTTTCCTGCCTGGCAGAGACTGGAGTACAACCGTGTGAAGCGCACATCAAAAAGATGAGAGGAGCCGAGTCAAATGATTGATAATTGATACAGCAATGATCACTGAAGATATGTTCAGGTAAGCCTATAATGATATATGATGTAGGTCACCAGTTTTTTTAAAAAAAGTAGGCTTTATATACTTGCCACTCGGAGTCGGAGTTGGAGTCCTATCAAAAGCCGGAGTCTTATCAACCCCCGGAGTCGGAGTCGGAGTCCTATCAAAATGATAGGACTCCGCATCCCTGTGTTGATGACTGCGAGTTGACGTATAAGAGACTGGGACAAAGAGTTCGCCAAATATGTCATCAATTCTTTCATTTTAGTAAGTGTGTGTTGTGGTACCTGCACAACGTCAATCAATATTTATTGCATGCCATTATCACACGCAATGCTCCACGATCCACTGTCAAATGCTCAGGCAGGAGCACATAATTAGATTGTTTAAAAGTGTCACTTTACTGGAATGCAAATTGATTGAAGACGATGACACATGCTAAGTGGGCAAAAAGAAATTCTTAATGCCTTAATTACTGAGATAGGAAAAAATAGCCGTTCATCTCATGCCGATTGCGGTGAATTCTTTCCAAATGTCATCAGAATTGCCACGATTCCTTCAGATTCGAAGATTTCAGATAATTGCGCGATAGTCAGTGTTGTCAATTGAGTTTTTCAGGAAACTCAGTTACTACTCAGTTAACCGAGTTTTCCAAAAATTAACCAAGTTAAGTTAAACTCGGCATGCTGAGTTTTCCTAGAAACTCGGTTACATAAAAATGCATGTAAAGTTGTCAGTATAGGCATAGACCGTCTGAAATCGATTCCGAAAAATTGTATGTTGTAAACGCTTCAGTCAATAACTTTTCATGGAGGAATTCAGGCGCATTGGGCGCATTCACAGGTAGGTGCACTCCTCAGCAGTAAAAAGTAAAATGATAAAATAAACAAGAGATAGATGAAGAGAGAAAAGTGAAGATTGAGACTTAGAAAATGAAAACACTATTTGGCAAAGTAAGCTTAAGACAGGGATGCGGAGTCGGAGTCCCGGAGTCCTATCATTTTTGCTGGAGTCGGAGTCGGAGTCCTGTCAAATGATAGGACTCTGGACTCCGGCCTATAACCAGACCAGAGACATAATACAAACAAATTATTTATCCTCGTGCATAGCTGTCACTGTCTTGATGTCAACTTTCTCCGTCAAACATAAGTACAGAGACAGCAGTGCATGCAAAGCTTGTAATAGTTGAGGGAATTAACTGTGATTGTGAAAATAAGGATTGTCTTTCACTCGGTGATTTAGAAGAGAAGACAATCCTTCCAACCTCGATCACACCTACGCACCAAAGGTCACATCAGAGACAAAAATGAAATACTAGTTTGTTTGAGAACACTACCTCTCACCCTCATGTTAATCGTGTATGTGATGGCTCCTCTAAAGCGCATATTAAAATCGAAAGTGTACTCATATTTTTTTAGGAAGGAGGGTTTTCCTGCCTAGAAAAAAACCGTGTGAAGCACACATCAACAAGATGGGAGGAGCCGAGTCGCATGCATCCAACTTAAAGCGACATTTGATAAACTTCCATCGAAAATGATTGATAATTGATACAGCAATTATAGCTATAAAGATAATGAAGGTTAGTTCATGTAATCCTATATTGATCTATGATGTATGTTACCAGTTTTTTTCAAAAAACTAAGCTATATATACTTGCCACCCGGAGTCGGAGTCGGATTCCTATCAAAAGCCGAAGTCCTATCAACCCCCGGAGTCGGAGTCCTATCAAAAGCTGAAGTCCTATCAACCCCCGGAGTCGGAGTCGGAGTCCTATCAAAATGATAGGACTCCGCATCCCTGGCTTAAGACACAGAGAAAACACTATTTGGCAAAGTAAGCTTAAGAGCTCAACAAAAGAGCTGATCCAAATTTGCACTAAAAAATATAAGCTTAGAATGACTGCTACTTAAGAAATGGGTCGCGTTGAGAAAGGCCTGAGAACCGCTGAAGTAGACAAAGTGGCCTTGCTGTGGAAGGATTAGCAGGTAAGTTTATACAATAATGAAATACAGTTGTAGTAATTATTGTAAGCGAAGGTACAACAGCTTACAGAATACGCTAAGTTATCCTTTTTATATTTAAAAGGGACATTCTGTAATTCATTGCACAGTTTACCTCAATTCTGGTATCGCGCTTTTTTTACACATCCCTGCCCCACCCAAGGCTGTGTGATGGGACAGCCTTCACACATTCGCAGCTCTCATCAGGTCAAGTTTAGTAACCTCTAGTGAGAGCGGTGGTTACTCTCGAGGTGGACAGACTCGAAACCTGGACTTTCTGCACTTCCGTACCGAATCGCGGCCCTAAACCAACTGAGCTATCCTACCACCTTGATAGATGTTTGTAGAAATTTGAATGATGCCTTTCAGCATAAAGTTTGATCTAGAATTTCCAAGAAATGCGTTCACTCTCATCGTGGGCGCTTGGCTTTCACGATGCGGCACTGACTTGTTAAACAAATTCAACTATAGATCATAACCATATTGATAACTGAGTTAACCGAGTTTCACACTTTGTCTACTTCAGCGGTTCTCAGGCTTTTCTCAACGCGACCCATTTCTTAAGTAGCAGTCATTCTAAGCTTATATTTTTTAGTGCAAATTTAGATCAGCTCTTTTGTCTTAAGCTTACTTTGCCAAATAGTGTTTTCATTTTCTAAGTCTCAATCTTCACTTTTCTCTCTTCATCTATCTCTTGTTTATTTTATCATTTTACTTTTTACTGCTGAGGAGTGCACCTACCTGTGAATGCGCCCAATGCGCCTGAATACCTCCATGAAAAGTTATTGACTTGGAATCGATTTCAGACGGTCTATGCCTATACTGACAACTTTACATGCATTTTTATGTAACCGTTAGCAGAGTTCTACCGAATTATTTTGCTGAGTTATAACCGAGTTTTAAGAAAAACTCAGTATACCTAGTTTAACTTAACTTGGTTAATTTTCGGAAAACTCGGTTAACTCAGTTGTAACTGAGTTTCCTGAAAAACTCAGTTGACAACAATGGTTACATAGTTTTACTCCACAGGTTTCTGAAGATTCCCAGCCCAACATTTTATGAAAAATATGAGAATATGACCTTTCAGTCAAAGATTTGTGATAACTTTATACGAAATCACTTTTTCTTTCCTAGTTTACCGATTTTGATGACCAATGTGTCAAATGAAAGCTCAGAAAATGCTCGTCCTCCACGTGTCTGAGTCTTTATCACTTTCACTTTTATTCTTATTGAAAAATTATGATTTGTAAGTTGAGCGATTTTCAGCACTGCTCAGTAAATGCATGGCAGATTCAAGTTATTCATACATGTAGCTCATTTGAAAGGTGAGAATGTAGAGCTTTCAAAGCTGAGATGCTATCGCACGTTGATGTGCGACACGATTGAAAGGCATGAGAATCGATTGGATTTCGATATAATTTAGGTGGTCCGTTTTTTATGATCATCTCTCTGTAATGAATGTGTATAACTATGTACATGTATATAAATAAATATGTACACTATCGTTGTGAATGTAATAATGATCATAACTTACACTCGCTTTTCTTGTTTCTACACAGGATGTTTTGCCGCTTACTGGAACGATTGCGGTTATCGCTACATTTGCTGTCATATTGGTAATATCATTGATTGGCGCACTATTCCTGAGGACAGACACACGGAATATGGCATTGGAGCAAGCAGTGGAAGGAACCGTTCAACAAGGAACCCCATCTCTGCCTGCTGGAATTACTGCCACAAGCTATCGAACTTTTGAGCCTCAACAATCGCCCTGAATAATGCCCAATTTTTCTCAAAATATTTTTGCATTTTTGAAATTACAATTTGTTACCTCAAATTGTAATGTCGCTTTTGAAGAAACTGACACTTTTGAAATACGGGCATAAGCTCCATCACTTAATATCCAGAAAATAAATATAGGCTTTAAGAAAATCAACATAATGATATTGATAATCGTCAATTTGCAAACCGGTACTGCGTCTAATATGAACATCTTTTTGCAGTCCATCAGAATGGTTTTTAATCCATTCTGAAGTGGACTGGACGGTCGGTGTCTGTCAAGGCTTCACAACAGAAGCCTAGTTGATACTTTTTAAAGTGGGATGGTTTGTAAGCTAGTTGGCATTTCTAATTTCAGCTCATAAATTACCGAGAATTAATTGTAACTCATTGACTATTGTTAACAAAAAATACGCTTAATTGATTTTTGTCAGAAAATAATGACGATGAATTTAGTGATTTATAACATAGCAATCACATACTACAGAATCCTTGGCTGATTTATGACAGTGATTTCTATGGGTGGAAGTGAAAGCATTTCATTACTCATATAACATATAGCATGTCCCTATATTTTATTTGCTTCTGATGACTTTAAAGTAAAGTCAGACTACTTCTATTTTGAAAGTAAATGCTTTGCTACATCAAGAAATGATGGCATTAATAAAATACATGTACAGTGCATTAATTAATGAATAAAATGAATGCAATACTATTTGTATTGAATTTGCACAAAATGTAGTTGTCATGGTCTTATCATCGTCAAAGATTTAGACAGTCAGCTCGCTCAGCCAAGAGAAAATAAATAAAGGAGGGATGGTTCACTTTACAGTGCTGATGAAGTGAAACAGATGAAACTTGCGCGAACACAGTTTCGTGCGACTCGTAAATTCAGAGGAAGTGGTTATGTTATAGTCACGAACTAAATTTGAGTTGGGAAGACATGCACTTATCCTTATAAGACCAAAACATTCTCAATACTTCCAGAGCTGCGATTTTTATGCCACCAAACTTGAGCAATTCAATTTTAAAAATTCTACCCCGCTTTCAGCTGGAAATTAATTTCAATTCACTGTCCATCTCAGTCATTTATATCAACATGATAGCAAATCTATTTGATAATGCAACAATTAATTGCAGAGAATGAAAAACTATAAGAAAAAACATCTAAATTTAAATTATAATTTGATTATCTCACATTTATCAACATGGCGTCAGATGAATATTAGTGAGTAAATGATTTGATTAATTTAGGATTAATCTCATTCAAATGATTTACCTATTTAGACGAATCCACCACAAAATCCCGAAAATTCAAAATATAGGCCAATTTGTTCTCAATAGCCTAAAGTACTCAAAAAAATATTTACTTCATTAATAATAAATGCGCTTAGATAGTAGGCCTATTATATGTGTGAGATATTTCCAGATAAAAGTATTATAACCGGAAACGGATGGACAAGGCCGTGACAGAACTCTAATACGTGACACCCGAAGACGACGACAGAAATGAAGACGCACTCAAGTGTGAAGTCAAAACAGCGATCATGAAGCTAAAGATGCGAGATGCTGCAGGTAGGTGGAGTAGAACTGGTAGAAGAGCTGCTAATTTTATGCAATCAAGCATGGTTTGAAAGGATCATTCCTGAGGAATGAGACAACTCAGTCATTATGACTCTGACAAAATCATGCAGCAAGAACTGCCGCACCTTATCTCTGATAAACCACTTTCGCAAAGTGTTCTTACTGATCATCATTAGAGAGTCTGAAAACTTCTGTCGAGCCATTCGATGCAGAAAAACAAGCCGACCTTCGCAGAGACCGCATTATAATGCGGTCTCTGATAAGGTCAGATTGTTGCAGTTTACTTTGCAACAGAACCCTACCCTACGGCTCATCTAGAAAAAGACAACCAATAAGTAAGATATCGGCATGTGATGGTCTGCTTCATCGACTTCTCAAAGGCTTTTGATATAATTCGACGAGACGTCATGTGGACAGCACTGAAATCAAACGGAGTGAATGCTAGGCTCATACGCGCTTTGAAGAGCATATGCGACAGTGCTAAGGCTGCAGTTATAGATTCGGAGGTGAAACTAGTGACTGGTTCAGACAAGAAAATGCACCCAGACAGTGCGATCCCCCGATAACTACGTGTTATTATACCACGTGTAATATTTTCACGTGTTGTACAGCGCTTGAGCATCAATAAGGCAGGGGTGACAATGCAGGGGGTTGAAAGTTGGGATATGCTGCAGGAGGATATGGCTTGGATATCAAGACCGATTAAACGAAGGGATTAGTGATAAGACAAATCAAAGTGCAGAGCTTTTCGACCAACAAAACGGCAATCGAAGCAGTCCACAAGTTCGTCTATCTTGGATACACAATAAATGGCGAGGGATGTGCAAGAGAGATTCCTCGTCGCATTGGCATGACATCCGGGACGTTTGTAGTTTTTGACAAAATGTGAAGTTGAAAAGTTGTTAATGAAAAAAGCTGTTACAAGCATGTGCTTTTAGAGAACTGATGAATAGTTCGGAGACCTGAACGTCGAGAAAGACGTCTAGGTACCTTTGAGTTGCGGTGCTTTAGAGGGATTTTAGGTGCTAATTAGTTTCCCAGCACCGCCTATGATGAATTAATAAGAGGAGTAAAACCAAGGTAACGGCTTGCTATCAATTTTTATAAACACTATGATTTAAAGTTCACCAGTAAACTCCAAAATCACAACGGCAGGTAGTACTGCGCTTCTACTATTCCGTCATGCGAAGCTATTTGTCTAAAATCAATCAACCACACCAGCACTAAATAAAGCCGAATTGTTGCATGTATATCATTTCTAAGAAGGCTGAACGAATGTTCAATTATTATAATTTGAAAATAATCAAGAAATTATTACTTTCAAAATGACAGTTTAGATGAACGGCTAAATGAATTAAATGAAAAAGTCAACCATTATTTTGGGCAATTACAGTAGGCTATATGTGAATTGCCGATATCCCGATCGACACTGTAATTTGATCACAAACATGGAATCATGAAAAAGTGAACTTGGCTGTATGCAAATGCCGCTAATTTAAAATAAACAAAGTTTTTTTGCTCAACCTGAACCCAAACCTGAATTTGGGTCGGACTTGCATAACCAAAGACAGGGGAAGATGCCCACGGTCTGAATGTGTAAGGTAATACCTACACCCTAAATTGCCATAGCACTGAGTACATGCAGCAGAAAAGTTACACAGCGTTTTCTTTGCCTCCGGGAGACGTAAGTGAGAATTCGAATTCCACTTTATTTGAGGCTCGAACTTTGGTCGGATCAAACCGACTACCTGCAAATAGGTGCACTATTCCATCTGGCGCAGGTAGTACCGGGTACTCAGTCTTAATAAATGCCAATCAAAGTTAAGCAGACGGCGATAACAGTGGGCTAGCCACCTTCTGCAACCTTCTCGGCGGCTGCAGACACAGCTAAGTTCTTTTTAAGGCAATAACAAAATATTATTTGTACGAGAAATCCGTAATTATATTTCGGCAGGCCATCACACGCCTTCAAAGAATGTGTGACAGCAAATGCAATAAGTCTGTTTGTGAGCAGCTAAAACTGTCTGGCGAAATTCGAAGATCGTGAAATGGAAGCATTCCACCATCAACTGATGTCCACACTTGGAATAGGACCACCCATGCGACTGAGTTGCGAGCGTCGACGAATAGAAGCGGGACTTGAGCCGGCACTGGCCAGCCCTGGACGGAAGGAAGAGCGTCGGGTTGTAGACGGATCCGCTGCAAAACAAAGAATTCATTAATTAGGTTTAGACAATATTTAGAGGCATGATAAACAAAAATTCCGGATTTGTGAAATTCTGGGGGACGATGTTATTGACTTTCATATAACTAGGTGTCTATATTGACAAATTCGAATTGTTTACAAAAAAGACCCAGTAATTTCTGGGGGCTATTGCATAAAGTCTATTAGTAGTATGAGTGAACGAGTACTCGATTCTCTCATAAGAACTTAGTCGCATAAATGCATGAGAGATGAGAGATGACTGGGTATTTATAAGAATCATAACAATCGATTAAATGAAGCATTTTCTCTGAGTGGAAATTCCGTGTATTTCCCTTCACTCATAGTTTTACGACGATGATAGAGCGAGAACGCATAGATATCTTTAGTTGTAAAGGAGGCGGATTCACACTCTGTGGGAAAGCTTCAAAGGCATGCCGTAAAGATGGCTGATTCAAATTGACATGCTAATGGTTAAATAACCAATGAATGGTTCTAAGGGTATTTCAGCATTATCAAAGTTGCTTCAGTCATTCATGGTTACATATACATAAATACAGTCTTCATAGATGGAAATCAAATCAGAAATCGAATGACATACGCTATGCTGCAGAATGTGAACTATCAGAAAATCCACTTGAAGTTCCTTGATAAAGGTTGCAAATAAGGAAAACTTGGTGATGTGGACCCATTTACATCTTTCAAAGTTAATTGAAATAATTGTCTTTGATTCTGTTATTTTGCTCTACCACTGCACTAGAGGCAGGTTGCTTATGAAATGATCACGCTTAGGATAATATATAATCCTCCTACACTGCATACATACGGCATGATGTAACCAATAAATAGTTTCACACCTAGCACCAGCTTGTTATTATAGACACTCAAAATTCACACAACATGCAATGTCAAGTATTTTTTTTTGAAATCACCACCGTCTGAAACATGGAGTAAATATATTAGGTAGAGTGGTAACTCCGCATTTATTAAATCCCCAATGTGTATAAACTTTCGATATTATTAAATGAACTCAAGGGGGATACAGTCGGAATTGTTTCCAAGTGTGAGATGTGAACATTTATGGAGTTTTGAGGAAATTACAACGGAATTGACTGAACATGATGGCATAAAGCAGAACGAAATGATACTATTTTACAGATCGTCCGTGTCATGACAGCCTTGGAGTGGTTATGTTTGTTAAATTGGCAACTCTATGACCTGCTATTGCTTTCATGCTGAACCTCATAGAATCTTCCTAAGCGGGATCATTTCATAAGCAACCTGCCTCTAGTGCACTGATAGAGCAAAATAACAGAATCAAAGACAATTATTTCAATTAACTTTGAAATATGTAAATGGGTCAACATCACCATTCAGATTCAAGAAGTGAAACCAAAGATAATGTATATTATATATATATATATATATATTATTGCATATTATATATTGTTGTATATTTAATATATTTTGTATCATGTACTGTATATTATCCATAGTCTTTGAGTGAAACATTAATTTAGTGAATCATGAATTCATGACGATGAAAATTGAATTAAAAATATGAAATTTCAGCCACGACAGAACAAAAAGATCTCGACTTTTTTCATGAAGACTTCCATTGCCGCTCCTTAGATTTCAATTGATCATCAGGATAGTTTCCGCTTAGATACGATGCTTGTTAGCGAATGTTCATTCCTTTTGATATCCAACTTGTTTCATACTACTTATAACGGGGCGTCATGTCGGTAGTATTTAAACTGGCAAAAACCTAGCTTTTAAAAAACTGCTCAAATAATTTCTTGGACTGCAGGAACGTAATTCTCCGCAAAAAACTGAATCTTTTGACATAAAACTTTTCACTGTATACAGATGCTTTTTTGAGTCGACACTCTACCTACATATACTTACTCTATGGTCTGATACCTGAGAGCCAATGCACCCTATGACCATCTACCTCTCCTCCAGCAAAATAATTTGAAACTTTGAATCATACGAGAATTATTGTAGAAAATAATGATTTCAAATAGGTCTTGGCATCATGGTTCACTGGAACCCCCTCCAGTATCTCGCAGTGAAACAATGGCACGTCAGCAGATTATTCTCCACTATCTTTGAACTGTGATTCTCATCAACATGAACGTCTCACGTTTTTCATCAGGATCTCTTCTGATATACAAAGTGTTTTAAAGTAGCAGTCGAAATGTAAATGTCAAAAAAAGAACATCAGCATATAAGATTTTTCATTTTCAATATAAGTGGTTACAGAAGCCCTAGATTTAGTCAAAATGTGCTGTCAATATTACATGGGAATCATTTTTGCAGCTGATTCGTTTTTGAATTGAACAAACATATATTGATACGATATGGCATAGCTGTTGAAGTGTTGTTGTACTTACGAAAGAAAGTGCAACACGCAATCTCGTGAAGCGACAAATCAACATAGTCTGCAAACTAAGGTATGTAGCAAGTCCTTTATGTGTTTGAGCTACTGAGAGCTATTCAAATATGTAACTTATTCATCGTGAATGCAGGAATAACTGTTATTTGTTTTTTCGAAATGCTTCAGAAAACTTCAGAAGAGAATTTTTGTCATGATATTTATCAATTTGCCGGTGAGTGAAGCTATTTTCATTCGATTATTTATCTTGTTTTACAGCAAATAGAGTAGTTTTAAGAAAACAGGAAGTAAAGTTCATCGTTAGTCCAATAGGATTGAAGGAAAATCCGGAAAATGAGGATCCGATTATGATCAAGACAAGTGCCTACATTCATATTCCTGACAAAGTTCATCTTTTCTGTATTATCATCAGAAATATGGTTAATGATCTGTTTCGCAATGCAATCGACAGTATTTCGTTTATGTATTTCTTTCATTCTTGATGACGATTGATTCCATTATAAGATATTTTGTGAAAGTTTGTCAGATTTGTATTTATGTACCGGTTCTCGTAATCGAGTGCTTTATATGAAGGAGTAATGTTCCAAATGTTTTTTTCAAGGCATTGTTATTATGTTTTATTATATCATATTCACCTATCATGCGCGTATAAGAAACAAGCGATTAGTCGATTAAATCTCTTTTCATTTTTACAAACCACTAAATTGTGTTTTGATTTCGACTGAAGAAATTGAAGTGTAAGTGTGATTTGTTATTTTCTTATTTGTGTATATCTATCATCCCTTATGCTGCATGCTTAGTTGGTTAGGCGATAGACGGTGCAAATAGCAGATCTTTCAAGCCCGATCTCAATAAGCTGTCTCTGCGTTCATGGGACTCTGGCATTTGAACATGTGCACTTATATCTAACAAAGTGTTCTAGGTTAATGCGAATAGGTGGATAGAACATGGAGTGTAGCCGACAGAAATTTTCATGGCTCCGGCTTAAAGTTTTATATACATATTCGAATCCAGTCACTTTGCGAGAAAAACTTATTTGACAGTGCAACTGCAACGAATGCAAGAGTGTCAACGTTGGGGTAGTCGTTGTAGACCCCAAGGAATCTGCTAGCCTTAATCTCCTCTCAATACATAGCCTACAACGAATCATTTATCTGGATTTTTAAAGAGATCGCGGATTCCTTAAGATTGTGCGTGTTTCAGCCAAAAACGCAACTATGTCGCTCAAAATGTTCTTGGCGAAAAACATGCATATGCATTCTTGCATTTTATTGTATACACTTGTTATTAAAGCACATTATTGGTTCTCAATAATTTCTCTTTTAAAACACATAAGTGAGTCATTTTCAGTAATATACTTGGAAGAAGTATTGAAATACTTCTGAAGAGCTTTTGATATAAAGCTAATTTGTGTTATAATTTAGGAAATATCCAATTGTTACACTTGATTGTAGAGGCTTGACAGCTAAAGCTGAATTCATACTTCTGCTGTGCGGCATGCTGTATAACGCAAATGTCGCCGACATTATATCGGACAACATGCCGCATTGCTGTGACAGCAAAATTGTCGCACAGCAAATTGATTGCTGTCCGGCAAGATACGACAATGTTGTCCGGCATAGTTATTGACTGCTGTTGCTGTGATCTTGTTCATACATTCATATTGCTGTGCGACAATTCGACAACCATAGAATTAGAGCATGGATCCGATTGTAGTGATGTATTGGCTGCGAAAGAAGAGACGAGGTGTACGGCGATGGAATGTTCGACCTCTGAACATACCTCGCAACATTAGAGGTGAGGGTTGTTTGGTGGATGAGATGCCAGAAATGGATCCGGAGGTTCACTTCAACTACTTTTGCATGTCAAGAGAAAAAATTGACGAACTCTTACAAAAAATTCAACCTTTTTGTATCACGATCTGACGCACCGGTATCCTATCAGTAGCCGCACTGGCTGTGACTCTACTTCCACTTGCCACGGGGAGTTCCCGACAAAGCGTGGCCGACAGCTTCCGTTTGGGGAAATCCACGGCAAGTAGTATCTTCGGTGAAACATTGATAGCAATTCGAAGTGCTTTGCAAACTGTCTACCTCCGCCCACCATCCATCGAAGACTTTGAGGAGATAGCGAAGGAATTCTTGATTTGATGAAGCCATCCATAAAGTTCATGTCATCAAATAAATTATACGAGTAGCAATACCCATTGAATGTTAATAATAGGCTGCTTAGCAAAGGAGGTGCTTCTATGATTTTGTGTATATCGTGTCATAGTGTCTGTCCATTTTCTTTTACAATTCGATATATCATTGACTAATTGAAAAGATTCAATAACTGGGGAAATTTGAATAGCATAATAAAATGAGCGATAAAGAGCAAACAGCGTAATTCTGTGGAATGTCAATTTTGTGGCCAAGAGAATTGTCGTGGAAAATTTGTGGCTTTGATGAAATGATTAATTGTCATAACGATGGTCAGAGTCACAAACCGTCTTTGTGAAATTTTTTTCATTTTTCCATTTTTTGCATATTATTGTTCCAATGTCAATAAGCTTTAGTTCTGATGAAAATGTATCAATGTATCATATCGTAATTTATTAGAATTAGCCATGCACTTTCTTACAGAAATAGGTAATTGCTAAAAATTTGCAAACTTTTGCACCACAAACCATCTATGTCAGTTAGACGGTTTGTATTTTAGAGCTTTGTGAAAAAATCGCAGTGGCAAACCGTCTAAATGTGGGATTCATGGATTCAAATCCGATTTCTATGTGAAAGTTCAGATAGACGGTTTGCGCTATTATTATCTGTCATCGCATTAACTAGATCAAACCGTCGAAGTCCTGTGCTCACAAATTCAAATCATTGTTATTAGGCAGTGTAGCTGTTAGAAGTTCTTTAGTTGATACTCCATGGGAGTCCATAGTATATGAGCGTCGAGATGCCGAGGAAAAAGAATGGTTGAGTACAGTCTTTCTCGGCTCTCAGAAAAAAGACAGCGACTCAATACCAAGCCAAAAGTAAATAAAACCCTTCAAAGCGTTTTTGCAGAATGTGGATTGACCAGCACCGAAAGCAGTGAAACCATTGACATCTCACATCAAAATCCTCATGTCACAACGATTGATTGAAAACTGCTGCTAACTTTTAAATGCATTATGTCATTGCTACAGCCTCCTGTGAACATAATGATCTCTCTTTATTTGTCAACGACTTCAGGAACAACTTGATGACCGATGCTGAGAACAACCTGAATGCTGCAGCCTATTGTGAACATACATGTACGTATATTTCTTCATCAGTGAGTGACTCCAGTAAAGTTGCCCCCTTTTCATAATACATCATCCATGTACTACAAAACTAAACTTCAAGTTCATAACTATTCTATTTTCGACATGACAAGGAAGGAAGTTGATTGCTACGTATGGAACGAAGCTGAGGGTGGTCTTACCGCAAATGAATTTGCAAGTTGCCTGTACACAAATTTGAGTGAAAACATTTGTGTTAAAAAGGTTACTATTTACTCGGATGGATGTAGCCTACATATCAAAACCGGAATAAAGTTTTGTGAACGGCCTTGCGATATTTCGCGTTTCAAACAGGAATAACAATTGAACAAAAATTTCAGGTTCGTGGACATATTCAAATGGAAATAGATAGTGTTCATGCTTCTATCAAAAAGAGGATAAAGAATGAGGAAATAAACTTATGAAAATGATCATATTCCATTAATTCAATCAGCAAGACGCATTCACGAAAAATACAAGGCGCACAGACGCTCCATCTCACACTTGCATTTTCTCTTGATTTCGAAAAGATTATAGGAGAAGTAAAATCAATCAAACCTGAAAAAATGAATGTTGTTACGGACATTTATGGACTTCAGTATCAACCTGACGGCTCGATATATTATAAATTGGATTTTGATGAGGATTGGCAACTTCTTTATTCAGTTAGAAGAAATGTGTTGCCAACTGAATTTCGTTCAAAACTGCATACAGCAAGACACAAAATAAAGAAGTTCATGTTTGAACATCTCCAGTCTTTGAAGAGTTTACTACATAGAAATTCACATGAATTTTATGAGTACCTTCCTCATTTTTTAAAAAGAATGTCAATACCGTACTGATTGTGTTCATGAAAAATTTTTTGAACGTTAAAATACATGATAATACTTAGCATGTTGATCGTAAATACTTTTATTACCAACTGCTTTGGTGTTGTGGTAGAGGGAAACGAACATAAAATTATTTTTTAAATACGTTATCAAAATATCTGCAATGCACTGTTACATATGAATATGATACTGAAAATTTCCAATTTAATGTTGTCTTAGTATTGCCGACAACACGAAATTAAATTGTGTTGCATCAATTCAATCTGCAAAAGAAATGCATTTTGAAACATGAGAAATTACAGTAATACAATCAAATTAATGATTGTGATTATTATATAATTTTATTAATGCATGGCCATTCATATTTAAATATAAGCATAAATGCAGTAGCTATGATGAATACAATTATTTAAAACATGAAAAGGCATGTTATATCGGATGCTTGGTTGTTAAAATTATCCTACATTTTACGCTTACATTAAATAGTTCTTTAGTGCATTTCTAGCGTTCATTAGGCATAATTCTAGAAATTGTGTATTGTATTTTATGAAAGAGACATGAGTAGATCGAGATGCTAATTAATGAAAATTCCTTCACATTCTGCTTAAATAATGTCCAACTTACATTAAAACTAAAGCACAAACCGTCTAACTGCGTATTAGCACTCAAAAGGGAATACATTAAAAAAGCACAAACCATCTATGCAAGAAGTGATTGTTCCGCTATCTGTGATCGTGTTAGACAGTATGTGCTTTTTTTTATTTATCGCCTCCTGAAAAGTTGGTTACTTTGCACGTAGACTGTTTGCGACTGTGACCACCGATAAATCAGTGACAATAATAATTAGTGTTACTATCGCATTCTAAATTTGAATCGAATTTTTTAAAAATTGATTTTCCACAAAGCAACTGTGTATCTGCATTGAATGTCCCATCGCCTAAGTTTAGCGATGTCTATAACTCTATAGTCTTATCAACTTACTAATTCGACGACTTTCTGGTATCTTTAGGTGAGACTTGATTACACAAAGAAGTAAATCATTGATGTAGAAACAAATCAGACTAATTAAATAGCGACAGAGCATCGCCATTACACGTGGGCTCACTAAGTAAACGAAATCAATTACCATTTCTTACGTAATCCGAGGGGCAGATTGAGCAAGCTAGGAAAAATAAGTCTGCATATTGGAAAGCCTATTTTACACCACTATACAAAAACGATCAGAGGTGAATTCATGATGTGGATTTTACAAAGTAGAAGAGATGAAGGAAGACAAACATACTTTAAAGGAAATATCGGCAAAGGAGAGGAGACTATACACGATAAAGTAAATATACGTGGAAATGATTAATACTTGTTGTCATCGTTCATTTCCCTAACTTTAGAGAATTTAACGACTTTGTGAATGAGATTGTTCATCAAGCATTTGGAAAATGAAATTACATGTGGAACATTTGTATTTAAAGTAAACCAAAAAATGAACAATATTAAAACATAGAAAAATGAATGAAACTGTGCAAAAATTGTCGTCGCCGTCATGATGAAGCAATATTTAAAAAACAGGATGTGTGATGGCTATTCTGCGATGCAAGCTTGTATTCGAACATTGATACAATAGCAAGATTAAGTTTGTAGAAAGGAAGTAAATTACCAACTTACTCTGAAATTTTTGTTTGATGTTCTGCATAAATAAAGCACTTACTTACGACGATCCTTTAAGCATCCAGCATTGATCAACTGTTGAACAATATATTCACCTTCAAAATGAATAAATACGGGGTGGCAATAAAGAAATTTGCAATTTTCTAATCAAACCTCTCGGGAAAAGTACAGAGAAGTTTTATAAATCGAACAGCAATTCGAAGAACAGAGTATTCCATCATGTTTTCTGGATTACAATTTCTGTTAAATTGTTTTGTTTCTTAAATTTCCTTGTCATAGAAGACTCAGTAAACAGTGCTTTGATCTTGAAAGCATTACTTTGATAATGTCAATTCGTCTGTTGGTTGTTGGTATTCGCCACGACTATGAACTTAAGGACATCTGATTTCAAGTAAAAGATGAATTCATCGAATAGTCCAATGCAAAGGCTGCCTTTTAGTGTTGTTTCGGTCCATGAAACTGCATGATCTCCAATTCGTTTCAATTTGTGCTTCTATAAGACACTGAGTTCCCAATTAATAATTCATGTTATGGTCATTTTGGTGTTTTTTAGTTTTAGATAAAATTCGCAAACTAACTTGTTAAAGTTTTGAGGTTACGGTGTATATTTATTTTGGACAGACGCATCTATTTCAGAATACTTCAAATGCTTTAAGCATAACTTTCGCAAGTGCAGTGTGACAGCTACGGTCGCGAACTCAAAGTTAAGCATCTCGGCGTTCACACAGGAAATAGTTGAGCAACCAAAAGTTGAACCAAGAAGTGATACAAAGAAAAATACCTGTCTAAAGACTTATCTGGACAGAGCACCCACATTACATTGCACTAAATATAGCTGTAGTGAATTCAGCTGAACTTCACAAAACGATGATGCTGAAAGTGGTGAACGCATCAATACATCTAGCACGATTTGAAAGATTTGCTCTGTAAAAACTAATTCAAGCTGATAGTTGAACAAAGCACACAAACCAGTGAAAATCCAAACACACAAACTCTGAAAACAAGCTTGAAATTTCTCGATGACCCTCTTATTCTACCTGAAGAGATGACATCAAAGTCATGAACCAATTACTCTACTTTTGAGTGCAGTCAGTGTATAGCATTCATCCATCATGAATATCATGAAGTAAATATCATGATAGATACTGTCTCAGAGAGAAAAACACTTATCGATTGACATGCTGACCATCCAGTCCTTAAAATACTGACTTGCAGAAAATTAAGCACTTATCATTACTAAACAATAGCTGCTCTGTTATGTTTCTAAGTCAATCTTACTCCCAAACAAATTTCTATGTGCCCTCTATAGCATAGCCATATGAAGATATCGCTCATCCTCTCATATATGATCAACGTTTGGATAAGTTTAAACATCGCATAATTGCAAAATTTGCTGTCTTTCTGACATAATTCGTAACTGCATGATGGAGCACGAGGATGAATTCGCCAAATGTGTGGCTATTAGAATGATTCGCTGTGGACGTATAGCATGTTTGTAGAGAATTGGATGCATCGCATGTGGGCTAGGTGCTAGGAATAGGTAGGTGTGTTGGTGTGAAGAAGAAAAAGTCTTAAAACAGGAAGGATCTGAAAGACCAAAGAAAACAAATAGAGTTACGGACCGAAAGCTGATGATTGCAGCGAAGAAATATCGGTTTCAGAGCGTTTTACATCTAGAAAAAGGCTGGAAATCTGCTGCTGGTATCAACTGTTGCATTAGAATTGCATATCGACGAACTGCATTTGACAGAAGCGAGAGTTAAGTCTTGAAGACATGATGCACGCATACCTCTCAATGACTTTTTGATCTGTAGTGAATTTATGCGACAGCTTCCCGTCTGAATGAATATGTTACATACAGATCTCAAATACAAACAAGCGAAAAAGATTAGAATGGTGTGAGTGACATTCTAAAGTGAGCGCTGATGAGTGACATCGCGTGATGGTCGAGAAATCACGGTTCACCATCGATTTACACGAAGCAAGGCCTTATGGTCACAGACGGCTTGGTGAGAGATATGCACTCTGCTGCATTTCAGAACATGATCGATTCAGCGGTTGTTTCAGCGTCATGATTTCGGTCGGCTTTTGGCACAATGAACGAGTCAAGGCTGCTATTGTCATCAAGGCACCTTGGATGACCAATGTTATCTGTCGGAGAAAGTGACTCCAACAGTACATTGTTGTCCCAACAGTACAGAGGCACCATCTCATCATCCAAGGTGACAACGTGCAGCTGCACAGAGCAGCCCCAAGTCAGGTTACAAAAGCTCAGCAGTTGAGCAGGCCTAACTTCAATGGCCTTCACGCTCTCCTGATCTTTCACCGCGCTTGCGTGGGATGACTGGTAGATGGGTGAAAAACTCGTATCCAGATTTTCCAACCAATTTCGAACAATTTTCCGAAAGATTGGTTGAAAAGCAATGAAAATGCATTGAGCAAGAGGGATCGTATGAACTCTATGAACAATGGAATTTGAGCTTGCATTAATACTAAGGGACTATGCAGGTTTCTAGAGATGCATACAATATATTTTTATCATTTAAAGTTATAGTTTTGATGCTGCTTCATTAATGAAAATAATGGTCCCTATAATTCTAAGTGTTACGATTTTTGTCACGCAGTATAAAAGTAAGCTAATTGACATCAGAGAATTCTTGAGCGAAATAAAGGCACCCGGCAAATATGATGTCGAATAGTCGATCTTATTCCTGGAACAATTTCGAAAAATTGGTCTGTCAATTGGGAACCTGGTCATAGGATCGAACGACTAGCGAGGTCCAAGTATAGCACTGGACACATAGCGTATGCGTGGACACAAGAGCATGCATGGTTTATTGCAGTGTTTCCCAAAATGGGCGATGTCGCCCTCTAGCGACCGATGAGACGTATCTGGGAAGGGTGAGGGGCATCACAAGAAAAATAGGCGATAGCAACGTGATGTGTTTCAAAACATTAGGTGGGCATATCTAATAGACTCTTATAATGTTTAAGAGTTAACGAGGCATGTTTCTAATTCGTATAATTATAATTTCTTATAATTCGTATGCCTTTGCTAACCGGAATGATTCCACACATTATTTATGTCAAAGATCTTAAGATTTAAGATATAAGAAAATGTATAGTACTGTTGCAGAAAGAAAATCAATATTCATTGTGTGCTGCACGCGCCAACATCTCTTTGCCAAGGAATTCAATAAAGAGGTACATGTACATCGAATAGGAAAGTGATCGAGTGTATGCATGTTTGCATGTCCTAATTGATGCATATATATATATATATATAATAATAATAAAATAATCCCGCTTCCAATCAAGAAAAACTAGCCGTTGAAATTGCCCGACCGGTTTCACTAGCTGCCTGCTAGCTTATCAAGGGCTACTCATTTAATGAAACAAAATTTGATTCAGACTAGGGCAGAATTTCTACATACATGTAGGCATGAAAAATTATAACATAGACATGCAAAATTCTAATCACACAAAGAAATAGGGGAAATGAAAAAGATCTTTTTCATTTCCCCTATTTCTTTGTGTGATTAGAATTTTGCATGTCTATGTTATAATTTTTCATGCCTACATGTATGTAGAAATTCTGCCCTAGTCTGAATCAAATTTTGTTTCATTAAATGAGTAGCCCTTGATAAGCTAGCAGGCAGCTAGTGAAACCGGTCGGGCAATTTCAACGGCTAGTTTTTCTTGATTGGAAGCGGGATTATTTTATTATTAATTTTTATCCATCTCTGTTACTTTTTTATTGCTATATATATATATAGATATATATATATATATTTCGGAAATAGCCCAAAATTATTGAAATTCAAAACAAGATTGTTAGGAGCGCACAACATGTTTCAGCAAATCATTTGCCATCCTCAGGTGAAATCAAGCAAACAAAGTTAAAACAATCTTTAGATACAAAATTACAAGTCATTAGGTCACCGAGATAAAATCACTGAAGTCATAAAATGAAGTCAATTCTGAAGGTCACTTGCATTGGAAGTAGCTACGCAATAAAATACACAATAGAGCCATGAATTACAAATCTAACAGCGTATTAATGGAGCTTGCCCTTTCATTCATGAGAGTGCTAAAGTCAGACTACAGTCTGCTACAGTCTGACTTTAGCACTCTCATGAATGAAAGGGCAAGCTCCATTAATACGCTGTTAGATTTGTAATTCATGGCTCCATTGTGTATTTTATTGCGTAGCTACTTCCAATGCAAGTGACCTTCAGAATTGACTTCATTTTGTGACTTCAGTGATTTTATCTCGGTGACCTAATGACTTGTAATTTTGTATGTAAAGATTGTTTTAACTTTGTTTGCTTGATTTCACCTGAGGATGGCAAATGATTTGCTGAAACATGTTGTGCGCTCCTAACAATCTTGTTTTGAATTTCAATATATATATATATATATATATATATATATATATATATATATATATACAATATACTACTACTATATATATATATATAGTATGATATAAAAAGGTTTGCAAGTGTCTAATGAAAATAAAACAAAATAATCATCTACTAGAAGTCTCACTGCAAAATGAAATCGTTTATTGCGCCAATCGGTTACACCGATACTCAGCTTGTCAAAGCGAGCTCGATACTCAGCTTGTCACATACATCATTTGTAGTGAGTAAATATAAAACTTGAATATCGGTGAATCGATATATATTTATGTAGGCCTATATATACGATGTTGTTCCAGCACGAGAACAATGGCTCAATCAAACAACACTCACTTGCCACACACAGCACAAAACCCAAAAACATCATTGACTCTATGTCTGTGCAAGCTAAATTCTCGGATATCAATGAGTTGCAGAGCGCTGAAGCCATTCTAATCAAAGAAAGAAATCCTACACTAAAAAAAGAGATATGGGATTAACTAGACATTTAAACGTCATTTTCATAACAGTAATATTTTTATATGTTGTAACTTATGATTTTTAAATACTTAATAATATAATATATATATATATATAGCATAATATGTATAAGTGAAATAAAAAGTATCTCTTATTAATGACTAATTCTTCCACAAATGAGATGAGAAAAGAAGTTCAATGAAGGCATTCTCACTGAGTTCTTCGAAAGATAGGTGAGGTCAGCGAAAGAGGCATGAAGCTCATCAGCATCCGAAAACCGACGTAGTATCTTTAGTAGGTATTTTATCTTTCTTAAACCTGCTAAAGTATCAGCTTATCAATCAAGTTAAAAAGCGAGTGGCGTATGCTACTCCCGAATTGAGTTATGGACTGATACATGAACAAGATCTTTTATGTAGCAGCAATATTGTAGACTATACTCGCATTTCATGTAGGCCTATTTTAAAATTGAGAACAGTGTGAGACTTTTATGTTCAGTTATGAAGCTGAGCAGACAAATAGTCTCGAATTGAATTGCGCTTGCTGTTTGATGTTAGGTGAACAACAAGAGTAGAGCTTCATAACAGGAGCGGTGAACGAAAACAGTTTGGAACACTAGTTTAATGCACACATAATGAAAACCTGGTTTTGTTTTATGACAACTACAGTGCAGCAACCATTTGTTTGTATAGTCAAGCCACGCTTACCATTCGGCAACACGGCAGGGCTCTATTCCCACCTTGTAAGCCATTTTAAGGAGCAGTAAGTTTGTTCAAAATTCTTATGCTATGATGCCAGACATGCACTGCTATAATGAAAGTTTAAAGGCATTGAATATCACTAGTAAATGAGGTGCTATGATGTTAATTTCATTAAAGTGCAAAATTTTAGCTTCTAAAGCAGATGTGGTGTGTTAAGGCAGATACATATCGTGAAATGTGTAACATGAGTCATCAATCAGCCAAAATTGAATTATTTATTCTTGCATATAACATAACACATGTAAAATAAGAAAATATGATTTAGTTTTGGCAGATTGACTTTCTTATAAATGTAGTTATTTTACTCATTACTTACTTCATGATGTTTTAATTCCACAAATGGAGCTACAAGGATGACTACTTGTCACCATACAAAGTTGATTATGCCAGAGGTTAATGTGTTAGACTGGTGTAGATACGAGTATGTATAAATAGGAATTGAGTATACACAAAAAGCATTTCACACGTGTTAGAAAATTCACAGCACGTCAATCGCTTGTCACTCTAGGTGTGATAGGCATACTTATATCCGCTGGTTCCCAACCACCTCGTATTCTGGAATACTGGTTGTAATGATTGCCCTTCGACGTGATGCTCGAGAATATTCTGTGAACACACAAATTGTAAAAACTTTTATGAAACAATTTTAAAAATGCGCCTCTATAAATTCCTCAAAATTAGAATATATGATTAATTTGATAAAAATAATAAATGCACGCATTTTTCCAGTCATCAGATTCAAATCATACAAAAATCAGAATCGCAATAATCCGCAAAACATTTTTTGACATGAGTAGTAATATAGCATGACAGACGTCTGTCTAAGCGCTTAGGAGCAAGCGGCTTCTAATACAACTACACTCGAAGCTCATCGGGAATGATTTGATACAGTGAGTTATCTAAATGATTTCGGCATTTCAAAATATCTGACTCTTTTCGTCAGATGAACGTCAGACTTTTAACGTCACTACTCCCCATGCTGGGGGCTTGCAGTGCTGACACTAGTCAGACTTTTCTGGAGCGTTGTGACACTTTTAGTCCAAATGCCCTTCCTGACGACTTCCAATGACACTTTCGGGGCTCGACCTCTGGACCAAAAGGTCGCTGTGCCAAGCATTTTATCACTGTGCTACGGAGACCACAAACGTCCCACATGATTTTCTCTGAAATAGCAATTGAGGAACAACCATCATTTAAGAGCGGTGAGACGTCTGCATTTATTGTTTGGAGGCTTATGACGAAAGCATTCTACAGTACATTGTAAGCAGTAAAGTACGAAAGCTGACTGATTTTAACTACGAAACCGACGTAGAAAGCGAGAATAACAACATATACGAAGGCATTTTTGTTCGTGTTCATGCACTACGAAGCCGATTGACTTTCCTGTTGGATTATTCAATCTTTCGTAGCGTTTGAACACGAACAAAAGTGCTTTCGTGAATTCTGTTACTATCGTTTTGTACAACGGTTTCGTTGGTTTCGTACAGTTGACAGGGTAGCATGGTACTGAATTCGCAAATCCCTATGGACGTTTGCTACTTAATGCTTGCTCCACAACTTCCACTGTGCTCCTTACTTCTTGCATGCAGCATGCGTCAACGGAGTATTGAAGCTGAAGAGCAAAACCTCCTACTGCATTGCAAGGATGAGTTGCTTGGTCAAAGAGTGTTGGTCAGTAGTTGAACCCCATGTTAACGCGATCGTCCAAATTCACTTTACATCACCCGCCTGGTGTGTGCAAACCGAATATTCATTTCACTTTATGCATTAATACGACTTTTCTATTGATCAATTTAGTACCCGTACTACATCAAAGTTTTACTTTAATTCCTTTGCATCTTTTTATTTTTCATTATTTTCAGTTTGTCAACCTATGATGTCAAGATGACACATTCTTTTGACCTACTTTCATGAACATCACTGCACCTGGTCTGGTCTGTATTTCATTTTGCGTTCCTGGATATCTAGTCAACGATTGACTTTCAGTGTCCCATTCCAGCCATCACATGCAAGAAGAATCATAACTTCGAAGGATTTTGGACAAATAGTATTTTAATGATGTCATTAATATACAATGTTTCTCTCATTCTGGAAGTTTTGTTTCTGTACGCAGCACACATGTTTTTAATGCAACATAATAAATCTTTAAATATACTGCTGAAGGATAAAGTGAGGATAATACTGACTTGCAGAAAATACTTAACACTTATCACTACTAAACAATAGCTGCTCTGTTATATTTCTAAGTCAATCTTACTCCCAAACAAATTTCTATGTGCCCTCTATAGCATAGCCATATGAAGATATCGCTCATCCTCTCATATAGGATCAACGTTTGGATAAGTTTAAACATCGCATAATTGCAAAATTTGCTGTCTTTCTGACATAAGTCGTAACTGCATGATGGAGCACGAGGATGAATTCGCCAAATGTGTGGCTATTAGAATGATTCGCTGTGGACGTATAGCATGTTTGTAGAGAATTGGATGCATCGCATGTGGGCTTGGTGCTAGGAATAGGTAGGTGTGTTGGTGTGAAGAAGAAAAAGTCTTAAAACAGGAAGGATCTGAAAGACCAAAGAAAACAAATAGAGTTACGGACCGAAAGCTGATGATTGCAGCGAAGAAATATCGGTTTCAGAGCGTTTTACATCTAGAAAAAGGCTGGAAATCTGCTGCTGGTATCAACTGTTGCATTAGAATTGCATATCGACGAACTGCATTTGACAGAAGCGAGAGTTAAGTCTTGAAGACATGATGCACGCATACCTCTCAATGACTTTTTGATCTGTAGTGAATTTATGCGACAGCTTCCCGTCTGAATGAATATGTTACATACAGATCTCAAATACAAACAAGCGAAAAAGATTAGAATGGTGTGAGTGACATTCTAAAGTGAGCGCTGATGAGTGACATCGCGTGATGGTCGAGAAATCACGGTTCACCATCGATTTACACGAAGCAAGGCCTTATGGTCACAGACGACGGTGTGGTAAGACATATGCACTCTGCTGCATTTCAGAACATGATCGATTCAGCGGTAGTCCGGGAGCTACCAACATTTTTCTCCCTAAATTCGAGCACAAAAGGTTTGCTGTCATGGAAGTGTAGATCTTGAATCGCTGAATCCGAAAATCAGATTCTTATCTGTCACAACCAGTCTCGTTCGGTCAGGGGTCAAGCCAAAAAATGCAAAAAGTCACATTTCTTGCTAAATTTACGCACAAACACAAAAATTCCATTAAAATCATCTTTGTATACCACATAATCGCAATCTGTATTTGAGAGTTGCAGATTTCGGTCCTTAACGCTATTAAGAACGATTTTTTGTCTGGCTGTCGACAGATTTTCCCTAGCAACGGTTCTTAGCAAGGCTGAAATGCGTCTACATTTGTTTCTTGTGAAGCTAGCCTCACCAAACTCTGCACACATATTGTTGATGATGTGCTTTAGTAGCCCCGCACAATCAATTTGACATTTGTACTGCTTATGACATAGGCATCGACGCTCAAAGTTGACGATTTTCTTTCCAAAAATTACGAAAATCGCCAACTTTGAAGCTGAACACCCAAAAGAAGGTCCACCTCAAACATCAATGAAATTTTTATAACATCATTAATGCATGTAAACCAAATTAGTGACAAAAGATTTTTTTACTTCCTTTGGGAGATAGGGTCAAAAAGCGACAATTTTTAAAATTTTACTTTTTTCATGCCACTTGTAAATCAATAATCCACGAATGATCATTCTAAGCGCCTTTTTCATGCCTGTTCTGCTACATAGGATAAAAATGTGTAATTTCACACAAATTGACCTGTTCATGATTCGTTCTTTTGGATTACATAGTGCCTAAGAATCGTGAAACATAACTGTTCATTTTCCTCTAGTTGTAGGTCTACACGACCAACAGCAACTCCGTTTACGGACTGCATTCTTCTCGTATGTCTTTTGCTCTCAAAGAACGACGACGGACTTCTTATTGAATAATTTATAAGATCAGAGGCAATTCCATGGGAATCCTACAGCTCTGTATCTGTCTCAACTTAGGAGATCGATTCTCATTGTCAAAGGAATAAACTATTTTTTTGTTCCAGATATTATGCAGAAGTATCAATCATGTCATTGACTCATTGGGATGGGGTGACAGCTTTTTGATGACCTTGTATTGAATAAGCGATGGTTATCACAGTTCAGAAGCTATACAGATTGCGATTATGTAGTATACAAAGGGTGAAAAACTCGTATCCACATTCTCCTTCCTATTTCGAACAACTACCCGAGAGATTGGTTGAAGAGCAATAGAGCGCATTGAGAAACAGAGACCGTATTAACTCCATGAACAATAGAATTTCAGCTTGCATTAATGCTAAGGGGCAATGCAGGTTTGCTAGACATGTGTGAAATAAGTTCAAGTTTTGATGCCACTTCATTAATGAAAAAAATGGTCCTTTAATTCTAAGTGCTAAGATTTTTTCGTCACGTGGCATATGTTTTCGATTGAACAGACGAGAGTTATGCTATAAATTAAAGGAAAGAAAATGTAAAAGCGATATTTGGAATGCAGGTCAAATTATAATTTGAAGCATTTATAAAAATATTAATTATCTAGATATAATAAAGCATTTAGAATGCGGCTGATAGCCTTGACGCGTGTTGTATCCCTATTTCTTTTGAATTGATTAGTAGAAATTTTGAATTTAGTAGATGTGCAAATAATTACTAAGCCAACTGATATAACATAGAAAGAAAATCGAAAAATGATTGAATTAATCTTTACTTGCTGAATTTGTTTTTTCTCCTCTTAGAGGTGTTATCATTATTGACTGCTGATAAATTTTGACAATGATATCACAATATTTCGCGTAAGGACAATTAGTCAAGATTAGTTACATTCCCTGGAACATCAAAATTTTCGGTTTTTTACCTCTTCTCGAAGCGGGTATGGCGAGATCTTGGACTATGGATCCATTTGGGCGGATACTGCTTCGTCTACGGTGACCTGAATCGCTCTTAGAAGATTTTTTTGATGGTGTTAAGTCCTTTGCAGAAATCCCGTTTGCATCTCCTGTAAATAATATCCAAATGTTAGACTTTGAAGAGAAAATCAGAGTTTGGGAATCGCCATATGTCTTGATGAGCGTCTTCAATTAATAGCACTCAAGAAATGTCTATAAAGCGATTGTTCTCTCTTGCTGTCATCAGTTTTTCTTCACAGAGTGAACAAAAATATAATGATTACTCAGAGATTGATGACCTCACCTAAGTGACGTGTCCCATGAAAGTTGATGGCACAAACATTTTTATGATATCATGACATTACGTAGCCTACATTAGCAAGTCTCATGTTCAACTTGATAATAATTAAAATAATAATTTTGGATTTTACACGACAGTTCTGGCGCAAGAAATAAGTGGAATCTGCAGTAGATACTGGGAGCTTTGGAGAATATACATTTTTGCGTCTTTCGTGGGTCACGTGCTTTCAACTGATTTAAATACATTAATTTATTAGTCATTTATTAATTTTACTCAATAATACTTTATACTGATGATATCATCAACAGTTGACATCTAAGCATAATTGCAGAGGATTTGAAAGCAGGAGTTAACTCCGTTAGAACTCTTCCAATTAAAATGCGTTCATATTATTATACAAAGCAAAAAGGAATGAAGAAATGTAATCAAAGTTTTTAGCATATAAGGATTTTTTCATCAAACTCATAGAAACAAACCAGAACTGTCATGCCACTTAAGGTTACACACGGCTCTTTTATATATGTATATATATATATATATATATATATATATATATATATATATATAGACAAAGAAAAGCGAGTCTTTCCGTGCGCGCTTCAGAGATTTCTATTCTCCATCATCAGCGGAAATCTTTTTCGATAAAATCAAGCTCTTTTATTGTCAAATGATAGGATGTCACAAATCTTGTAAAATATATTCACATTTGTCAATCATTCCAACTGCCAAGTCTGATGAAATATGCTCATATACGCAGAACACACACAGGTTTCAGAGGGAGCCAAATCATCAAGGACATCTGCACTGAAGCTAAACATAAATGCTAAAAGTAAAACAGAAAGTTAAGTACATTGTCACACATTCACAAATTTAACAAAAGTGGAATCGATCCGTCTCTTTCATTCATGAGGTTCGATGTCCCTTTTCTTACAAATCGTTTCTAAAATTTAATGCTATTTTGTTACTGCAATAACAGAAAAATTGTTCTCATCAGGAGAATGACAATGTGTGGCAACTTCTGTGGGCATCGGATAACCTTTTACAAGTTCTTTAACTCTGGTTACAAGATGTCGTGCAGTTTCCCCAATGTAGACATGTTTGCAGTCATTACACGTATACATGTATTTGTACACACAATTTGATTTCAAGTTTTGGGGAATACGATCCTTGTTATGAAAAAACATGTTAGTTTTATTCTTTCAAAATATTGGGTTTATTGTAATATTTTCTGGTAATTTCCGGTTAATTTGGTGGGTATTTTCTTTCAAAAATTTGTTTTTTCCTTGAATGAATGGAAATTTCCAACAAATCACAGTTTTATTTTCGTCGTCAATTTTTCCTCTTTGGGGTTGCTTAAACTTTTCCTCAAACTTCGTTCGAATACGCTGAATTACATCATCAGTGCAACCATTACCAATAAAAGTTTTTGAAAATTTATCACAACTTTCACTGTACAATTCATCATTAGAACATATACGCTTGGCTCGGTAAAACAAAGACCGAATAGCCGCTATCTTGTATTTCCACGGAGCATAGGCATCGCTTGAAATATCGGTACCAGTATTAGCATCCTTCATTTTCCAAGAAATTGAAATAATATTATCTATCATCATTGCGACAAAGCTTACAATTTAAAAAATTAATGCAACTTTATTTTTTAATTTCTAAGGTAAATTTGATATCTTTGTCAATTTTGTTGACAAAATCAAAAAAATCAAGCACATCACCATCACTTTCACTCTTAAATATAAGCAGACAATCATCGACATAGCGTTTGTAGAAAAGTGGTTGCTGCTTAGAATAATTATCAAATTTTGACTCAATCATCTGCATGGTAAAAGAGGCCATCGTAGATCCAAGGTTTGACCCCATTGACATGCCATCAATTTGACGGTATAACAAATTATTGAACGGAAACACAATGTCAGTACATAAAACATTTTTTTGTAATCGGTAAAGACGCTTCGCCAATACTACATAATCAATAGTGCGTTTTACAGCTATGTTTGCCAGGCTTTGAACATCAAAGCTGCACATAATAAACTGCTCATTATTTGTTATTGAATTCTTTGACAGAATCAACAAAATCAAAAGTATCTTCAGCATGGTGACGCAGCGGCAAAAGTGGTTTCAAAATCGCATCCAACCACTTTGACAGATTTGAAGCATATGAGTCCTTCATGTTGAGTATTGGACGATGCGGTGGGTTTTCTTTATCTTTATGGACTTTCAGCAATCCATATAATTTCGCATGTTGTGATCCACTTGCCTTGATATATTTAAAGATTGAATCAGTTATCATATTTTTCTTTTTGAGTCAACTTGCGATTAAGCCTCTCTTCCTCCAAAATCTGCGGATCTTCGTAGAGCGCTTGCATTCTTTATATTTTGCAAATTTCTTGTCGTTATCTAGAATTGCTTGCATTTTGGCGTTGTATTTATATATTTTTTATCTTTATCTTTTATCGATGTAACTTGGGTTTTCTATGTGCTGGCCTTTTGATAAACTTTTCATTCAGAAAGAAAAGGCAGAGGCTGAAGCGGATGCTCATATGATAAAAAACAAGGTGCCTGAACAGTTGAACGATGAACTGAGTCATAAATTTCGGGTGACTTTCGAATCATATTTTGATAAAAATCATAAGCACATCTCAAAACGTTCAAAGGCGAGCATCAAGATTTTGAAAGATTTGTCAAAAAGTAAAGATTTATACACATCAAAGTTCGATGAGAGTAATGGAATAATTATTGAAGATAAACCTAAATACACAATAATATAATACACAACACAGTAACAATTGACGAAACTCCCAAAGGAAGCAGAAACCGGTCAGGGAAACAGATTTCTCAGTTTTTCTTGGCGCACTTATTTGGAATTTTTATTTTTTCCATTTTAGATTATCTGATTTAGTATATATATATATATATATACATGCATCCATAAGCATATATACATGTATGTATTTTTTGCATGTTTTGCTTGATTTCTAAATGTAAAATATCTCATTGGAACTTATCTTCTTCTAAAATAACTTCTTCATCTAAGACAAGAATAGTTTTGATAGGAATATTGATACCGCATCTAAAGTGGTCAAATTAGATCGTTATTTTCTAATTCACTTTATTCACTGCCTTAATACAATAATACTGACTTAATACTTATTGATCATTCCTGACCAATACAAAAAATCAAAACACGTATCTACTTGATTAAAGCACTTTTTACTAGTGTTGTTAATGATATTCAAATATTCGAATATTGGAAAACCTGATTCGAATATTCGGATCAGCATGTCGAATATTCGAATCGGAAGCTACCTTTAAGTGCAAGCATAGAAATGCTTTTAATGACTTGTATATCATGCATATCATCCTATGAGCCGATGCATAGGATACTATCCCTTGAAGTGTGTCGTCTAATAAAGTGAGACTTAAGCAATGTCATAATGCTGGCGGCGAGGAGTAGGCATCTTCTCAGAGTGTGTCATCTATAATCGTTGATGATAAGTTCGTCCGTGCTGATGTCGCGATTTCTATGTTCCTCCCTCAATTGTCTGTTACTGCTTGTTGGCATGCACTCACGGTATGAATCCCTAACGCAGCATGCCGAGCAAGTTTTCGAAGACTACCAACATATCTGATCTCAATGACTACCACTGACTCCATGGATGCTTAGCATTAAGCTACCTTCATTATTGGTTCATTGTGGCGAGATTTAGAACAGTCTCACACTATTAGTCCGGGAGCTAGCGTGAAGTTGTGCAGGGAACGAGGTTGTACATAAAACTTTCACATAGCACACCTCTAACCTACTGCAGAACTTCGCGTCTGCCGGATCAGATCATTTGCTTTTCAGAAATAGAGATGATAACAAAATCCTATGTATTTCCAATGGTAAAATTGTGACATCTGAGGTGTTGACTCCATTTTTTCGAATTTTTGCTCATAAAAGTTACACAGATTGGTATTTTGTTGAATTGGTTATTATAGAAATCATCTACAGATCATGATCTTTCAAATGAGTTATCATTCAGTGACAGAGGATGAAGTAAAGTGTGCAAGCAGACACTTTTCGTTGGTGTAACTGCAAATTTTAACATAGAAATTTCAGGAAAATTGTTAATATACTTTAACGAAAAGTGTCTGTTTGTACACTTTACTTCATCTTCTGTCACTGAATGATAACTCATTTGAAAGATGATGATCTGTAGATGATTTCTATAATAACCAGTTCAACAAAATACCAATTTGTGTAACTTTTATGAGCAAAAACTCGAAAAAATGGAGTCAACACCTTAAATGTCACAATTTTACCACTGGAAATACATAGGATTGTGTTATCCTCTCTATTTCTGAAAAGCAAATGATCTGATCCGGCAGACGCGAAGTTTTGCAGTAGGTTAGAGGTGTACTATGCTATGTGAAAGTTTTATGTACTACCTCGCTCCCTGCACAACTTCACGCTAGCTCCCGGACTATATGTATGAGAAGCACACATTCGAGATAACTCTACATCTCGAACCGTGGCTAGCCAATAGCATCATTCCTATTTTTTAGCAGTTCATGGATATCCACTGCTATCTTCTGCCGTCCTCGGCTTCATTGCTTTGTTTAGTGATTGCCAAGATGCCGAAGACGAGTTTGGTGTGGAATTATTTTACACTTACCAAAGACAGGAAGAAGGCAATATGCAAAGTAAACCGAAGTCATGTATTGTCATATCTTGGAACTACTACGAATTTGAAAAATCAAATTCAGCGAATTCACAACGATATCTACGAGCGCGAGTTTATTAACAACTCTTCGTTTCCAGTGCCTGCCACTGAAAATGTGTCTTCGTGTGTCCGTCGTCCAGTCAGTCCTCTACTTGTAATCTCAGTGATCCATCGTCTCAATATTCGTCAATGTCTGAAGATTCTTTGTCGTCTCATCGCACCGTGTTGCCTAACCTCGTATCTTCCGGTTTTCTTCCGGTCAAAAAAAGAAGCGAAATCACAAATGAAAACATCACAGAGAAATTGATAAATTTCATGACAAAATCCTACGAATCATTAAATCTTGTGGACAACGATCATTCCGAGCTTTTGTTGGCTGCTTGAATTCTACCTATAAAATGCCTTGTCGTCAAACGTTGAAGAAGCTCGTAACTTCGAAATATGAGGAAAAATGGGCATCCTCAAAAACATACTAGGTGACAAAAATGTGATTGTATGTGCCATCAGTACAGATACTTGGACAAGCTGCCAAAATGTATCCTTTGTTGGATTGAGTGTATCTTATGTGAAGTCATTTGAATTGCATTCAAATGGTATTGAGGTGCGAGAATGCCTAGGCAGCCAGACTTCAGAAAATTTGGCGTCATTGGTCGGTGGAATTTTGTCTGATTGGAACTTGGAGCCGAAGCTCCTATTCGCAGTAACAGACAATGCAGCCAACATTAAAAAGTCAGTGTCTGAACTGCTTCCCTTCAGAGGTCGGATTAGCTGCTTCTGTCATACTTTGCAACTTGCGATACAAGATGGTTTACATCAGACGGAATCGATCGTGCATTTGCTAACTACAGCGAGAAAAATAGTTACCTATTTCCATCATTCACCCACCGCAACGCAGTCATTGAAGAAAGAAGCAATCAAGAACGAATGTGCATCACGTAAACTTGTGCAAGAATGTCACACACGCTGGGGAAGTACTTTGAAGATGTTGGAGTCAATTATTCTCATGAAAACGTCACTTATTAGCTGTTTGGCAAATGGATCCAGAACCGACTTGATTCCAGACGCAGACTTTTGGGATTTGTGTGAAAAGCTTGTTTGCATTTTGCGTGTCCTCGACGTGATAAATCAAAAGATGGGTGCTGAAAGATCATGTACTCTGTCCAATGTTTATCCCGTAATTATGAATTTGATTGCTAGCACTCTAAGTAGTGACATCACCAACATTGATATTTCCATACAGCGCTTTAAATCCTCAGTTTTGCAAAGAATTCAAACTAGGATCATGAACTCCGCGACGACTCTAGAAGTCATACAAGTAGCTGCTGTCCTTGACCCACGATTCAAGGAACTTGTTTTCCTAAAGCAAAATGAGCGGAAGTGTTGCTACAAATTGACGAGAGAAGCTTGGAAGAAGTTCGGTGGAGGCGTTGAGGAGAGCACTGAAGAGTTAGCAATTCAAGAAAATCCAAGCAAAAAGGTCAAAATGGATGATGGTATTTTCATGATGTATGGCAGCAAAATTGCCAATAAAGTCAACACTGCAGGTATCGATGGTGGCAAAGTTAGTAAGAATCTATCTCTCAACACTCAGTTCGACACATATTTGCGCGAACCTTCTGCAGATGTCGGTGATGATCCCCTGCTGTGGTGGAAGAAGCATGAGAATGACTTCCCAAATATTGTTCACGCCGCTATATACTTTTTTGGCGAATTTCGCGATGCCGCTCGCTATCGGTTTTTCCCTAATTCCCTAAGACAGCATGAGTGGCGTAAACAAAGTCACCCGGCCAAGTCAGTGAGAATCACTTACCTTTGAGACTGTGATAATCTTACATGAACAAATTTTCTGTATACTCCATTGCGTCACCAAAGTTATTAAACGAGGTGAATTGTCATACGAAGCAGGAAACATTATTGACTTTAAAATAGCTGACTATGACATCATTGGACACGAACAGGCGTCAATGAAAGATCGGACCTACCGGGTGACGTTGGACTTGATGAGCAGGGGTCCCCAAATTCCTCTACATGTGAATGTCGCAATGGCATGTATAAATACAGCCACATGGCTGCCCTCTTCATCTACGCTACAAAAAAGGAGTCTTCTATCATAAAGGACTTGGCGGCAACTTAATGGACGAAGCATTCTTCTTCTCTGCGATTAAGGCGTCACCTGTGGATATTCAATGAACAGATTTGTTTACGATTGAGCAGCGTAATTGTCGATATTGGCATCTCTTTTTTTCGAGGTCGAATTACTGCAAGTAATTTCGGCCTTGTATTACAGGAAATCCACCGGTCACGAACTGAACTTCCTCCGTCTTTCATGAAGACAGTGCTCGGTGACTACAATCTCTCGCAGAAGGAAGCCACCTCATGGGGTGCTAATGAAGCTGTATGCTCATACAAACGCGAAACCGATCGAGATGTCTCCGCTTTTGGATAATTGAGTGTCGAATGTTAGGTGCGATGGTGTAAATGTCCCAGACTTTGAACTTGTTCTGTGCACCCATTCTTTCAATAAAGTTGGGTCAGATCAGATATTTTCGTTGTCTTATACGGAATGTCTTTACTCAATTTTCCGCGATGCAAGAAATAAAACATAACTCTCCCTCAATTTAGAGACGACTTTTTTATTAATCAAATTATAGATCTCGACGCGTTTCGTCACGGTGGACAGTCTCAAGGAGATCAACAGTATCTTGAAAATTATCGAACGCTGTATCATCATCAGATGAAATTGGACTATCTGTAATACCGATGGATCCAATATTCCACAGATCAGAAAAGTAATGATGCTGCCTGTAATTTGGACCCTTGAGACTGTCCACCGTGACGAAATGCGTCGGGGATCTTTATTTTGTTAAATAAAAATCGTCTATAAATTGAGGGAGAGTTTTATTTTATTTCTTGCATCTCGGAAAATTAAAGCTGGGTTATTCAACGGAAATGAATGTAATGATATATCTCCATCGATTTTGGCAGCTGAGTAGCCGTTCATACAACCGCAAGCAAGGCAAATTTTTCCCATGACTGATGCTCTTCAGAATGTTAACTTGGTTATTTCTCTGGGACCGAGGGGGACGCGAGTCACTGTTGATTCTCATGTTTACACCTGAAAGCCGAAGCACGCTATTGACCAATTAGCGAGCGTTTCCCGAAAATCAAGCGACATCGCGAATACCTTGTTCAAGCGTTTCCTGTGAACGAGCATTTTCTGCTGCAGGACAACTGATAACATTGAAATGAAATAGATTGTCGGCGAATACTGTCAAGATGCTGCATTTTCTGAAATGCAATAGCGATTGTTCTCTTTTAAATTCGGGATGCTGTTGATCTGATATTCGACGTATTTCAATTTTCTTAAGTTAAGACTGAGTTAAGACTCTCTGCTTATAAATTTTGCTTCACAATTTTCTCCTTTATTCCTGTAGCATCGTGGCTTGAATTAAATTCGCAATTTTATAGAAATTGTATAGCTTAACCACTAATGACAGAATTATTCGAATATATTCGAATATTTACTGATATTCGAATCACATATTCGAATACCTAAATTATCGAATATTAACAACACCACTTTTTACTGAACGCCTTACTCCAAGAAATCCAAATCGCCAATGCTCTAATACTCGTAGCTAGAGGAGAATATAAGACAAGTCTATGCAGCTCAAAACAGTAATCGACTAATTTACAGATGTAGGTCTGAGTCATTTTCATCGTCAAGAGATTCTGTACGTTCAGATTATTATTGTGGGACATTTTGTCAATTAAGCTGTTGTCGCATCGAATGTTTGTTTTATCAAATATTGTTTTTGTTTATGGCTTGAAATTGATTGTGTTTTGTTTAAGTTCTTTACCACTATTTATTAGCAGGCTGCAAGTATCTTCCCTCAGCTTCTCACTTGCCGATCTAAATGTCAATCTCCCCTACTTCTCTACTTGTCGATAATTATTGTTCAAAGTACTCTATATGACGACAGAAAAATCTTGTTTATAACTTCACGATGTCACAAAAATTTGATGCACTCATCTATTGTCGTATTAGTATACTGAAGATATGATTCAATACCAAAAGGATCGAAAAAGATTTTCGATGCCTGACAGATCTACCTATGCATTCTGGCATTAGAATCTAAAATTTGAATTTCATTGCTGAGCTATAAAATATGCAGAATTGTAGATGCAGGAAAAACATCAATGTATCAACACCGATACATCGATAGGAAAAGAAAGGATGGGAGAAGCTTCAATTCAATTTGCTTATCAGTTTATGAATGACAAATTTTTAGCTCAGCTCAGTGGTGGTAGTACCTGGAATATCCCGTTCTCTCTCTGGAATATCCGTTCCTTTTAGCTCAAAAATACTTAGCAAATACCATCAAATGATGGGCTTATAACATGACGCGGTGCTTGTCACCAGCATGAAGCTTTCAATCAGTGACTTCCGATCTCGACTTAATTGCATAACCCATCATAAACTCTAATAATAACGTCAATTCCAAATCATTGGCTGATGATTATTTATGAAATATTTCGGGAATGCCAAATATAAAATTTCATAATTGTATCAGGACCAGCACAGTTATGAAATTAAATTATCGGCCTTCCCAAAATATTACTAAATACACGTCATTTTCACATTCTCGCTATTTTTTGCAATGCCTAAAACACACGAAGCCTAATATCGCAATGGAAGTATGCAAACCTTCAGCCGGCCGATGAGTCATAGATTCGGCCCACGCGTCAGGTCGCAACTTTCGGCTCCATGCATCTATGTCTAAACAACAAAGACCTCATGTTGATGACGACTGACTCTCTACTTTTACCTCTATCTTATCTCTTTCCCCTCCTTCTCATCTCTCTCTCTCTCTCTTTGATTGACGGTTTTTCTTCGTTTAAAGTGATAGTTTGTGTTTTGGAAGGCTGCCAATTTGATTTTGAAGGTGATCGTTCCTGAATTGTCCTCGTTCTCGTGTTTCGGATCGTTTTCTATCTACATTCGTTTTATCATTGCGGTCTTATTGGATTTCTATTGCTTTATCATTCTTGTCATTTTTTGGCCAAGTTTAGAGTGTTTTCTAGGATATCTTCATAAATTGCATTTTTCAAACTATCAAGGCTTTCCTCGAAGCATATACGCCGGGAACCAACATTGTGATATACATCGATACCATTGACATCTGCTGACCATAGAGATGGACGATCATGAAACCAATCCATTTTTTAGCCCTGATAGATGTCTAGACCAAGATCATGGAGCAACTATGACATCGATGTCAGATGGAGGTAGCAATAAAGAAGAATTTACAAGTGCATCTTCTGTCTGTATGACCGAAATCACGAAGTCACTGGACTCTATCATAAGTATCACACATGCGATTTTCTCAAGGAAAAGGCAAACATCTAGTGCTCAATTCCAAGAGATTCAGACTCACGTTAATCAAGTCAAGAATGCTATAATCAATTTGTTGTTGCCAGTAGTACAATCAACTCACCAAAAACTGTCTGTCAGAGCACCATGTGTAAGCTCCATGAACAGCACATTCGACTTGCCTCAGCAATCTTTATTGCCCAACAAAGTGCAAAAGGAATTGACATTTGCTCAAGTCGCCAGTAGAAAACCACAATCTACCTCTATTGTTCTAAGTAATGTTGACCAGGCTAAGACTAGAGCCGCCATAGAAAACGATATTAGCAAAGCTCTGCACAAAAAGGAAATCAATGCAACATTACTGCGATGCTTCAAAACTGCAGATGGCAAAGTGGAAGCCAAATTTCATGCAAGTGATAATGTGCAAGAAATAGCGAATACAGTACATGAAACCTTGGGCTACGAAACACGTAGCAGACCATTGCTGCATCCAAAAATGACAATTTGGCACATACCGAAGCACATCGAACGTTCCGAGCTACTAGAAGAAATCTGGTCCTCAAATCCTTGGCTTTGCAATGCAAATGATGATGGCATAGACGTGCTTTTTATGTATACCAACAAAGACTATAACAGTGCAGTATGCAAAGTTAGTCCATCAACTCGAATGACCATTTTAGAACACAAAGGCTCTATTCGTATCGGAGCAAAAGCTTGTCCATTCAAAGACCGTTTTTATGTTCTCCAATGTTCAAATTGCTCAAAATTTGGCCATTCCGCAAAATATTGCAAATCTGATGCATCCATATGTAGCTTTTGCTCAGAATCACATGCAGCTTGGTCATGTCCACACAAAGAATCTCCAATGATGTTTAAATGTAGCCAGTGTCAGTCAATCAAAGGATTAAGCAGCAACCACAGAGCAAATGACCGAACATGTCCAGTATACCGATCGCAATTAAAACGCTTAATCAAGATCACTAATTGGGGAAATGGTCTATCACCGGAAATATGACTACCATCGCATCACAGTGCAAGACAGGTTTCCGATTCAATTCATTCTGACATAGATCAAGGGTCTCAGTTATCCGTTGATTTTTCACCAACACCGACAGTGCCTATAGATTTGCTACCAACAATAAGTGTCTTGAATGTTTTTTCTCTAATAAAGCTGAAAAGTACAAATAAAAAACCAAATGCTCTCTTGGCAGAGGACATTCAGAAACTAAACATTGATATCTTCATAATAACTGAAACGTATCTCAGGAAAAATATTCCAGACTCTTATATTGCCATCAAAGACTTCTCTATTTTCCGCCGAGATCGGATTATTTGTCAATGTAAACGTCCTGACTGCAATAAATCTCATAAAGGGGGTGGTGTGCTAATCTATACACGCCAGTCCCTCAACTGTGAAGTAGTGAGTATCAGTGACAATGCCGAAGCCTTATGGATAAAATTCCAAAATGTCAACATCAATGTGTACATAAGTGCCGGATATCATCCTCCGAACAGTAATGGTAATCATTTGAAGCAATATTTCATCTCAGTAATGGAAAAAATACAAGAACAAGAGCCTCATGCAACGATCATAATTGGTGGGGACTTCAATCATTTGGATCTCTCAGAATTACATATGTTTGGTCTCACAACCTTGAAAACTCCGCCTACTCGTATGAACGCTGTGCTTGATTTGGTCATGACTACTCGTCCGGATTTGGTCCTCTCCACCAGCTGTTTCACTCCCTCAATTCAGTCGGACCACATGGCAATACTGATGAAACCGAAAGCCAAAATGCCCGCCACTAGACGGAAAGTATGCTTCAGAGACTTTTCTTTCAAGCAAAAGCGCGCATTTAATGCCCTTATTTCTCAGACTGATTTTAGTCATACTTTTAAAATGGATGATCTCAATGACTCGATAGAAGAGCTCGAATCAATCTTGCAGAGATTATCACATGCCGCATTCCCTTTGCGTCAAGTGACAGTCAGTAATCGTGACCCACCCTGGTTTACACCTTTCACAAAATGGCTTATAAAAAAGAAGCGGTTGGCATCTCGCAGAGGTGATATTCAGCAAGTGGAAAATATATCAGACAAAATATTACAGAAGAAATTAGAATATCTGGAGACTTCCAATTCAAAACAATGGTGGAAGGCTGTTGATTTCTCAACAAATAGGAAATATTCATCAAATCAGATAATGATTGATAAGTTCGATTGTGAGACTCTAAATATGGATCTAGCTAAGCGCTGCACAAGAGATTCGACTGAGGAACCAAAGAAAAATGACAACATTTCAGACTCTGCTACCTCATTGACGTTTCTCAATACTGCCTCAAGTAATCGTCCCTGCTATTTGCTCAATATACACGATGTAATAAATACTATGAAAAGTTGCAAAAATACTTCAAGTGGTCCATCAGACATACCATACTTTGTATTTAAGGAATATTGGGATATCTTATCACCGCTGTATCTTCATGCCTGGAACCTTTCGCTTAAAACCGGTCAATTCCCCCGAATCTACAAGTACGCTAATATCACCGCCATTCCAAAAGTACCTAATACAAAGTGTGTTGAAGATATTCGGGGAATTTCGGTGACTTCTGTATCGAGCCGACTATTCGAAAGATGTGTTCATCGCAAATTGATTTTGCCAAACATTGCTGCAATTGGAGACCCGCTACAATTTGCTTACAAGCCGAAGCTGTCAACAATCGACTGTCTTTTTTTGCTATTCAATATTATGTTTTAGAATGTCTCGATAAACCAGACATAAGTGGTGTTCACGTCATTACAATCGATTTTTCAAAGGCTTTTGATAGGGTAAGACAGGAACTGGTATTCGATAAATTTCCTTCTTTCATCGAAAGTGAAACTATTCGAAATTGGCTTTTTGACTTCAACACAAACAGGTTTCAGCGCTTGCATTGGAATAATAAGTTTTATTCATTTCAGCCAATCAATTTGGGCTGTTCTCAAGGAACGGTTGGTGGCCCTAACATATTCTCCATCATGACAGACGATCTTCGTGCCAAGCATGATATTGCTAAAATCATAAAATATTCGGATGATAGTACCATTATTGTGCCATGCTACAAAAATCCAGATAATCAACAACAAAGCCATCTACAGAGTGAATTCAACAACATACTAAATTGGTCAGAAATCAACTTCTTCAAGATAAATATGGCAAAAAGCAAGCAAATGCGATTTTCATTGAATTATTTGAATGACTGCCAATGCAATGATGTGTCTCTAGCTAATACTAATAGCATGAATATTCTTGGGATAAAATTCCAAGCAAATTGCAATTTTACTAATCATGTGCATGAGTTAATAGGACGCTTAAAATCATCTCTGTATGTCTTGAAGGATCTCCGCTTACAAAACGTGCCCCAAAAGCATGTCAATCGGATGCTTGACTCCACTATTCTGTCCAGAATCTGGTATGGAATTTCTGTATATGGATGTGATGATGGAGCCATCACTCGAGTTGATAAATTTTTAGACAGTTGTTTCCGCCACCATTTTACAACTTGTCAGTATTCTGCGAGAAACCTTCTAGCAGGAGAAGATACAAGAATTGGAAAATCCATAATGAAGAATGCCATTCATCCTCTACATGCTGTCCTAGACCAAAATAGAAAAAAGTATCAAACACGTCATAACTATAAATTTTCAAGACCAATGACAAATACTATAAAATTTCAAAGATCCTTTTGCAACTGTGTTTTGTGTCTTCCGATAACTTAAACATATCTTTGTAAGAAACATGAAAATCCTGTATTTGGCTTTTCAATATAAATTTTCATAGTTCATAGTTCATAGTTCATAGTTCTCTCTCTCTCTCTCTCTCTCTCTCTCTCTCTCTCTCTCTCTCTCTCTCTCTCTCTCTCTCTCTCTCACTCTCTCTCTCTCTCTCTCTCTCTCTCTCTCTCCTCTCTCTCTCTCTCTCTCTCTCTCTCTCTCTCTCTCTCTCTCTCTCTCTCTCTCTCTCTCTCTCTCTCTCTCTCTCTCTCTCTCTCTCTCTCTCTCTCTCTCTCTCTCTCTCTCTTCTCTCTCTCTCTCTCTCTCTCTCTCTCTCTCTCTCTCTCTCTCTCTCTCTCTCTCTCTCTCTCTCTCTCTCTCTCTCTCTCTCTCTCTCTCTCTCTCTCTCTCTCTCTCTCTCTCTCTCTCTCTCTCTCTCTCTCTCTCTCTCTCTCTCTCTCTCTCTCTCTCTCTCTCTCTCTCTCTCTCTCTCTCCTCTCTCTCTCTCTCTCTCTCTCTCTCTCTCTCTCTCTCTCTCTCTCTCTCTCTCTCTCTCTCTCTCTCTCTCTCTCTCTCTCTCTCTCTCTCTCTCTCTCTCTCTCTCTCTCTCTCTCTCTCTCTCTCTCTCTCTCTCTCTCTCTCTCTCTCTCTCTCTCTCTCTCTCTCTCTCTCTCTCTCTCTCTCTCTCTCTGTCTCTCTCTCTCTCTCTCTCTCTCTCTCTCTCTCTCTCTCTCTCTCTCTCTCTCTCTCTCTCTCTCTCTCTCTCTCTCTCTCTCTCTCTCTCTCTCTCTCTCTCTCTCTCTCTCTCTCTCTCTCTCTGTCTCTCTCTCTCTCACTCTCTCTCTCTGTCTCTCACTCTCTGTCTCTCTCTCTCACTCTCTCTATCTCTCTCTCTCTCTCTCTCTCTCTCTCTCTCTCTCTCTCTCTCTCTCTCTCTCTCTCTCTCTCTCTCTCTCTCTCTCTCTCTCTCTCTCTCTCTCTCTCTCTCTCTCTCTCTGCCATAAATGAGCAAGTGAGCTTCCAAGTAATCAAGTAATATAATTCAATCGGCACTGTGACGGAGCTGGACTATGGATAGGGATTATCAATGTTAAATCGCAGTCATGTGACTTACCCGTGTCTGGAGCTTCTTCAGGCTCATCTGTGAAGACAACGCTAATTCCGCAATGATCAGAACTGTTGTTTGCTGAAAACAAAAGAAATGAGTTTATGATCCACTATAGCCTGCATATACGCAGAGAGATTAAATATAATCCTTAAATGTAAGCGACACTACCAAGTAAAGCAAGGTTTTAAACGCGGGGCTAAGACAAACAGTTTTCAAATGATTATCACAAGCGAGTTCATTAAATTAAATTCCAATAAAGATTAGTATGTGGCCGTGGGGCAAGAGCTTAGGTAGAGGACGGTTCAGTAGCAGTGATCTCCAATGATGTTTACGATAAAGTGTCTAAATTAGATAAGAAACTATGACGTCATAGTATGCTTTGTTTTCATTTTTTATTTTATATTGTACAATTTTATTGATATGGAAACGCAATGGTTGTTTTGTCGAGTGAAATATGGCATTATGACCCACAACTTATGAGTTGATGACCTTCAAAATCAAGGCTCATAGTCAAAAGATCAAATCTGCAATTCGTATATTATTGACTAATACATGTCTGAGACTTTTTAGAAGAAATTGATTTCTATTTCATTACATTTAATGGGCGTACCAATATGCATGCATCTTGGTGCACAACAAAAGAATAAATGAAAGTCAAAAGTGCAACATACATCATCATCTGCATTCCTTGAAAAAACAGTCCAAAAATTTGGCTGTCACAACACCAGTTGAAATATTGAACAGTTGTTTTGCAGTTTTGACTCTCACTTATTTTTTATTGCCATGCTCAACTATACTGCAAAAGATTCATTCTTCTAATCTTAGTGTAGTCGATTGCGCTATGAGTTGAAAATTAGCTTAGCAAATCATGCAAGATCATTAAAGTTGTTATCTCATTTTTGGAAAGAACAGTCTATGAGATCATTCTACATATAGATAACAAATCCAATAATATATTTAAATCTGAAGAAAAAGTAAGACAATTATTTTGCAAAGCTGCAGGGTGAGCAAAAACATGCTTTATTGAAAGAACAGTTTTAAACATTTTTCATAAAAACATGTTTTAAACATTTTACACATTTTCAAAAATTGGTTTTTCCTTTACTTGCACTCGATTGAAACAATGTAAGCTTGTCAATTATGTCGTTAAATTAATAGATTCAGCATTTACAATTAAAAATTAAATTTATATTCTTCACGATTCGATGAATTGTTTTTCGAGAAAAAAATTATTCATTTTTAAATGAAATTTGAGATTTGTGATGATGCTTATAATATGCTTCGTCAGTGACCTAAATAGATAGTGTTATTGCACTAACTACTAAGCAATAGCTTATATTGAATTTACATTATCTAAAGATTACAGAAACATTACACGTTTAGATGATATGACTATATAGGCCTACTGCCTACATCCCATGAAAGTGATGCATTTAAGAAATAATGGAAATACTAATCATGAAGTAAATTGAATGACTCGTTGCATTTTTATAAGAAATATAACAAAGTGCGTGATGCAATAAATCCATCGTCATTGTTGTACAGCAATATCTGTAGTTCATCTGTTCAGTTGTTTGCAAAGAAAACGCATTTTCCCGCCTCTATTTGGAGATTAATTCCTCCACAATATGTTATGCGTCAATCCTATTGTACTAAATTGACGTTCTAGATCTGCATGAGTACATAATAATACTGTGACAATACCAGATGGTTCCGTCTGAAAAGCTATTCTCACCGACTTCTTCATTCAAGCTCAGGATGAACGTTGCTTTTGAGAAGTCGGAGATGATTTCTCAACGCATTGGGTAAGTGGTCCAGGTGCAGCAGACTCAGCAACAGCGATAAAATTCCTATCAAGTTTCGTTTGCTCGGCGGTCATCGTCAATTTTGTCTGTTCAGATTCGCAGCAGGTAGGCATAGCCTATCGGTGGCTGCACTGCCATTGTCGTTCTTTTTTCGATCACAAGCTCGTCTTTGTGCAAAATATTTCACTTGTCTACCACCTCTCCCATAGTTCCATCGTCCTTTTGACTTATCCAAGAAAATTGAAGCAGGATTCAAAACATGCGATATATGTTGTCCATGATCCTTCAAATAATTGCATGATGTTGTTGACCAGTCGATAGGTGATCCATTTTGATGCAGCCAAATGTGAAGATAAAGAACTCTGCGAAAATTTTAGTCGGACATTATTTTCATTAAAAGATTCACTTTTCAAGACCGACCTTCGGCGTCCAACACCTCACGATCGATGTTGTTAGCGAGCTGGCATATGGTTGCATGATAATTCGGCTGTATTCTGGTATGATTCTTTACCGGAGGCCATGTGGCTCCCTGGGCAGAATTTCAACATTCCAGGGGTGGAATGACGTTCGAAGGAGGATTTGGGAGGATGAGGTTTGAAGGAGCATTTTGAATGAGCAAGATCTATTGATTTTTTCCTAGATAATGAATTGCGACTGCAGTCAAATACATGTAAATCGGGTACCCATTTAAATAGGTTTTCAATTGACGGTGGTATCAGATTAAGTGACTAAGAAGAGCAATCGACTCAACATCAGCATGCGCCTCGATTTGAATTGAAACTCACTTCCTGATTAGTTACCTGAAAGCCTGTATTAGAAAAGACATGTGTTGTTACTATATTTGACTTCTTTTTTTGAACTTTAATAGAGGCCTACCAGTTTAGAGGGAGGAATTAAGCATGCTTTCAATGAATAGGGAAGAATCTGAGCAAACATTCTAAAAACCACTGGTAAATCATTGAAAAAGCTGCAGTAAGAATCACTTCTTAAAAACATGTTTTAAACACTGTTTTAAAGAATTTGTTTAAAAAATGACCCACCATGTAAAGCTATAATATTATAAACTTATTTCAAGGACAATTCTACTGTCTAGACATCTCCACTGCTGTTGCAGAATTCAAATCCCCTAACCTTTTTCCAGTGGTGTTGAATTAAAAATTAGATAATTTCTATGCAACTTCTTCACATGTTTTGTGATATCGTACATTCAAATTCAGAAATAAAAATTGTAAATCAGATCGCACTGAAAGAAATTCAGTTTCAGTGAGTGTATGAATGTATCTCAAACAATAGAATATATATTTCAGACTTCATCAAAAAGCGTAAATGAATTATGCAATTGCAGATTATTTTCATATAACATTAAATGAATTTCCAAAATAAAAATTGAATTTTTGAATCGCGAATTGAATTTGCTTGCTAAAAATCTATTTCAGAAATATCAAATTCGATTTTATAATAAAACTGAAGCAGAACTTGAATTTTCGATGACCTTCAATTGACTTAGGAAGCGGTGATTGAATTGATTGAATTTTCGATTATATAAATTGATAATTGGATGGCGCAATTTGAAAATTGTGAACTCTTCTTTCTCTTCTTATCCACAAAATATTTTATCAAATTATCCCTTAACGCTAGGTTGACGTTCTAGGTTTACTAGGTTCTCACATTGTGGACGGTGGCATCAATAAGGCCGTTTAGGTTGTTCATTGTTCTTTGAATGATGTTTTTAGAGATAAGTCCACGCTCTCTAAAATGTATTTTGTGCTTTCTGAACCACTTTCTGAGTTGTCTGAGCTAAATTTTGCGTTTTAAAAAATCAAATTTTCTTTTATAAATACAGTTTGCATTCTTTAAGATACATATAATGTCACTGAGATACAGTTCATGAATTCTGAAATCGAAATGACTGTCCAAGAATATCTTTAAAAATGGTTATGCATCGAAAATATGATATTTGAGATCTAACTTGACATCATCTGATTATCAATTGATAGTTTCTGAAAAAGAACTTCGGAATCTGTGATTGAATTCTTTTTTATGATATCAAACTTGCGAATTCAGAGCGTGCACTATACATGTAAATCCAATTTCTAAAATCCCTTTTGCACTTTCTGAAATCATAGAAATATTTATAGTAATTGGTAATCCATGAGAAGAACGACTAGAATTAGGAAGTACCTTGCAATGCATCTGCAGCCATTCATTTGATGCTGACGATTGGAGGCTTTATATCAATTAAAAAAGTACAGCACACATACACGCAACGCACACACACCCATCTTTCCATTATTTGCATCAATGATTGTCCTATTGTTGCTTTGTTGCTAGTAAACCAACGTTGAGTTCCAATTTGTATTTTTACCTTTTGTCTGAGCTATATCCTCTCAACTTAGGAGAGGCACACTTTCTCGCTGATTGGATAAGGCGAGTATGACCCCGTCATGAGGTATAAGATAAGGAGGTGATAGGGGCCTAACATTGATAGCCATGATTTCTCCCTGGCGACTCCGATGAAAGCTACAATTCTGCCCTTGCTGTTGTTGGTTGTTTCACTGATAAAAACGCGCATATTATTTTGTGAATACATGTGGTTTGCTTGTGCATTTTCGACTTTGGTTTCGAAATATATTTTATTTTCCTACCTTTTATAACGTTTGCAGTAGTTGCTAGACCAATAGTATTGCGCATCGTTTTCTCATTAAGAGCTTGGATCGCTCGTTCTAGCATTTGCTCGTGAAGTTCTACATTTTGAGCATTAAATAAACTATTTTCTTCGAAAAGTTTCCATCATGGTAAATCTTTAGTATGTATTCTTCATTTTTCGGGACTCTGGCATCAAATACTAATGTTGCCGCGGTGTGTTTACTCGCTGGCTGGCGCACTTCCTTTAAACTCTGACTTTCCCAATTAGAAGCCGGTCTGTGTACTTCATTCGATCGATTGACTCCATGTCAAACGGTCGGATTGCCAGCGCGCCTGTGCGCTGCTACTGAGAGTGCTGATGTCATCACATAGAATTCTACACAAAATTCTTTGTTGAATACTACACAGCAATTGCTTTCTAAATGACTTATTTTCTATTCTTTTGCTTTAGTATATAGATAGCACCATAAATTTCGCGTTGATTTAGCCCTATAAAATGAATAGATTTTACCGTAAGGAGTGTCACCCAAATCATCGTTGGATAGTTTTATACATGGATACACACACCTAAAAAAGGAAATTGATCCAAAAATCCGTAATATCCCAAAGCTTCTTTACATGATCCAAACTATGAAGTTGCGCATTCATATTGCATTCTTGAGATGTGAATCGTAGTTCACCCTGTCGTCCTCACGATATCAGAACAGGGGTTTTAACCACAGAAATAGATTGTTTAACTGTATCACTTTGCTAGAAGTGCAAACTGATGGCACATGCAGGAACTTAATAGGTGGGCAAAAAGAATTTCTTAATACCTTGCAGAGATAGGAAAAATAGTCGTGCGTTGCTTGCGGATTGCTCTGAATTCCTTTAAAATGCTCCGATCGCGGCGATTCCTTCAGATTCGAAGAATTCAGATCATTGCGCAAAAGTTTTCTCGATCATGTTGGGCCCTCCGATCATTATTAAAAAAGTTAGCAGGCGCACGAAAAAACGTTCACAAACTTCTCTGTAGAACTTGACATCAACTGTGTCTCTTTGCTGTGTGATCCGCTTGATAACAGTCACTGAAACTTAACACGATTTGGCGTGTTTAATGTTGAACTGGCTGTTCATTGTTCGATTGCTATGGTATTATGTCAGTAGATTGTGCCATTTCATTAATGTTACATGTTCCAATGTTTCCTTTCTAGTCAAACAGAAGAAGAGACGACCTGTCTAATTCTGTGGTTTTAACATAGCTGGAAACGTCTCATCAGCTGGGGACATTTCGGAATATTTTGTTCAACATGAAACAGTTTGACATGGGTCTTTAATTATCATAGAATTGCGGTGAATGCCACACTTTAGGACATCATTTTGGCCAGTTATATTGGTATATATAACTTGGTTATATATAACTTGGTTATTGGTTATATTGGTACACGAGTGCCAATCTGAAGGTGAATTAATGCAATCAATTATCTTTTCCATATCGCTCCAGCTTACCAATTATTTTGAATTATATTTTGCTGTACATGTTTATCGTGTTTATGTATTAGAAATCTATCAGTGTTTGATATGGTGTGGTGAGAACTGTAAATTCATGACCTTGAAATTCTGCAACTCCTTTGAGTCAAGTTAGTAAATTATATAAACGCCAATAGCTGAATGCCGGCTGTGGTCATGGTAACAACTTTTTATGTGTCGCTAATGGTGTTGACTTTTAGCCTCATGGCTTCCGCTTCTTTGAAAATTGAAATCGGTATAATAATTCAAGTTCTTGTTGGTAAATATTTGGTGTATGCGTTCGAGTTTTCATTTTGATTATCGTGCAAATATCAAAAGCTTCGATTCTGAATATTTCAACACTAAATTGTACCTGATGGTTTGACCGGCAGCCAAGTTTCGATCACTCAGATTTCAAAAATCACAAATATCTCATTACATTTGAATCATTGATTTTGTGGAAGCACTACCGGAGCGAATATATCAGATGTATTTCCTATTACATGAACTAATGAATCAATATCTTAATAGGACAGACAAATATGAATTTGTTGAATGATGCGCATTTTTCCATTTTCTTTATATTTTTAGTAAACAAAGCAAGCATATAGGATCTGCCTTTGATTAAAACTTTGCACAGCAAGCTAAAGCGAGCAGGAAGCGTTCATGAAACAGCTTACTGGTTTGTTCCACTGGCAGGAGCAGTTTTTGTCTTTCAATCCCTTGTAATTGAAGGAAATTACTTCTAAGACGAATTTGCTTACTAAATTCACTTTGGTTAATAGACTTATGGCCTACAATACTTATGGCTTTTAATACCTGGCCCTTCAATCTATTAATTGAATGAACGCATTTGTATATCCTTTCAGGTCCAGTCACAATAAACGACTGATGTGGCGCTGTCCTCAGATTTCTTTATTTTGCTTTGCAGCGTCTGCGGTTGACAAGGAGTTTAATGCTTCTGAAATCTTTCTATCTTGTGTCCAGGTCGAGGCGGCACTCTGCTACATTTTATAATTAGATTAGAATGCTGATACAACATAGTGAGGGAAAACCTGAGCGATCGAACAATTTTACCAGCTGCATATAGAAGCTGCGGAGGTAAGGGGACGGTGTTCAGATTTAAAGGTTCGGTTACCCAAGCATTCGGAGCTTCACTTTCGAATCGGATAATCGAATCGGACAAGAAAATCTTTGAAAGCGATTGTCAAATTCGGCGAGGTCGACGCCCTCCAAGTCTTGCTCAATAAATGTCTTTTGAAGAGCATTTTTTCGTCTATCATTCATACATTGATTCCGGTGGTACTAAGACAATAACGGAGAAATAAATCATTCGGTCAAGCTGTCACAGGAAAAAGTGGACTCCGAGCCAGGAAATTCTTTCTGTCCTCATTCGTATTAGGTCTCAGCGCGATGTGTAAAAGCAATACGTGAAAAGCAATCTACATGCATGCACCTCATCCAGTGGTGTAGTCCAAAATTCGCAGCAAGCGAAACCCCATGAAGAAAAAAAATTCGCTTTTTTTAGGAATCATAATGCCATCAAATTTGCCTGTCGGACTTTAAGCATGTCTGTTTTAGCGGCTAGCCGTGCTTGGGGTAAATCAAATACAAATTCATATCTCTGCTAAATGTCGAGGTAAAGGTCTTCAGAGTTGAAATTGTCTCGCTGCCAATCTTGTAGGCCTAATCTGAATCTTTTGCACATTTCCAGGTTGAAATGGACACAATAATCGTACAGATGTTTTCTATGACTTTGATTACACGTCGACAAAAATGATCGTTCATAGGCTTAGATTGATATAAATGACATTTTTCATATTGATGAAAAATCATCCAAAAACTTTTTTCCATCCCTTATGACCAACAGTGATTCGTTATATGAGTTTTTAATATGACGCATTTCTATCGGTAGGGCCTACGTTGTGATACGGGTGTTAAGTACTTTTATGAGTGAGTGGACTAGTACCCTTGTGTTAAAGTTTAAAGTCGTTATTTTGCATATATTCCACGCCTCCTCATTTGTTTTAAAAACATCTCAATTTTTGTTAACCGTAATAGCTCAGCATTTCGTTGTTAAGGGGCTGTAGCACCATTAAGATGAATATATGAACGACTTCGGTAGGACACAACAACAAAACTGAATTCACGATTTCTTCTAAATTAATGCCAAAGTGTTTTTTGAGGTTTTATCCCTCTGATCAAAACTTGATATTCCTGAATTCGTGTATACCGCATATTCTTTCAGATTATGCTGGATAATACTATTCAGGAGATGCACATCAACAAGCATGAATTCTTATACAATACGCATGCATAACGTAATGATTCGGTTGACATAATTTGATTTCTTACACAAAATACGCAAAAATTTCTTTGAACAAATGAAATGGTATTACTATCTTCAGATTTTTTTTGTATCAGTTGTTGATATGTTTGCACATAGAACATTTGGGCACCCATTAATGTCTCTCTACGTAGCCTGCCAGCTGTTTTTGGTGGGATCAAGCGTGAAGAAATTTATCTGATCCAATCATTTTTTTGCTGAAACATGGTCTGAAACAATATTTATTTCCATGAGTACGAATGAATAATCCTAATCAAAGAAATTTAATTTGATTTTAAATGACAATCAAACCTCTTTAAAAATGATAATCAAATCGGAATTCGGATAATCACAAATCGGAGGTTCATTTTTTCACACTCAAATTAAATAGTCAAGCTAGACTTACCAGATGGCGAACCGGATAAGCGGTAATCGGACTTTCAATTTTTCGAATTACGACTATACCTCTGTCCGCGCTTGAAAGCAATTATTTTCAAAGCTGCATATCTCATTTCTCTACTAAAGTGTTGTAATTGGTATCACTGAGCTGTTTAACAGCCACAGCGGACACAAAAATCACTAGCTAGGACTGATCAGAGGTCTTTTCAAAAATATTGGTGGGATGTAATGGACCATCCGTGGTGCTATTTTATGAAATCAAGTGATCTGCTAAAAGATAATGAAGCAAAAATGCAATTCCTGTTATCATCAAAAAAATTGAATGGAGATACAGCAAGAGATATAGCAGGACTTTTGAATTTGGACAAAAACTACCACAAAATTCAAGTTGCATCTTTCATACATAATAGCTTTTTCTTGCAAAATATGCAGGTGATACTAGTCCATCAAGATTATTATTAAGTTTAATAATTCAAGTTGGCGCTCAATTTAAGCACCCTTGAAACGATTTGACAATTAGATAAATCGGCAGAATATAGGTCAACTTAGCTTCCAGTACTGCATAATGTTAATAAACTTTCTGCCACTCATTGCTTTGGATCACACCGGTTTGCTACGGGTTCTTGGATTCGATTCCCGACGCGGACTTTTTCCCATATTTTGTTATCAATTGCCTAAATCTAACCAAACCAAGCATAACATGAAGATTTTGTTAGCCGCTACTATAGTCCATCGCCACTTTGTAATACGAATGTCAAAACTCTGCTTGAACGAATGTATGTTGCCGAATGAGGTAGTGTCTAAAAAGTCACCTGACCGTTCTCTGGCGCTTACGCGCCCTCAAATGCCATACATTATAGCCCTAAAAATTCTTGTTAATGTTATAGTGTCATATGAATTGTATAAGTTTGATATATATTCTATTTTTCACTATATTCGTGGATATGGATCTGAAGCTTCCTCTCCCCGGCAACTCTGCGGCATATCCAAGAGGAATGCCAACCATTTATTAAATGTGATAAATTGTTAACTCAATTTGAGAGAAGAATGATAAATTCTTCGATAAGGTCTACTTTTTTAGCAATCAGACACTGCAGATACTCAGCAGATTATCCTATCATTTGTAGTCTGCAATGATTTAATGCAGGTTTGCGATTCCCTTTTTGCATATTATGAGTTGGCAGATGAGATCTCAGCGGAAGGTGAACGTCGAATATAACCAGCGTGACAAATTCGAAAGTCAACAAAGAATGTGAGTTTAGTCACCGGGACGACAGCAAACATAAGGACATTCCAACTAATTCCGATAACAAACACATCGTATCGAACTGCTACCAAAATCTGCGGTATCATGGCATTTGTTGTTAATTTACACTTGAAACAGATTGAATCAATGAGTGAACCGAGAAGCATGAGAAGTACAAAGTGGAGATATGTCACGAGATTGTAGAGTTTCCGAATGTACTCAATTATCAAAACTGATGTTTTTGCAGCTTTTACAACGAATTCACTTAGAATTGAAAGTTATTGAAATACTTTTCTTAAAATATTTGTGACATTGAACCAACGCTGATGCTGACATCAGATAGTATGCTGAATATTTGAATGCAATTTTTTTCCAACGATGTCAATGCGTGCAGCTCAGTGGCGGGCTCGATTCGATTTTCGCGCGATTCCGAATCGTGAGACTCAGTGTACGATTAATCAAAAATCGTGAGATTCTGAATATTTTGAGATTTTCTCAGATTTAGGGATTAGAAGCTTGCGGTTTGTGTGATTGACATATTGTCCTTAGTTTCTATTAGTTCATTAGTTTCATCACAAAATTGATAATTTCCATTAAAATTGCGATCATCATATACTAAGTCTATAGACTTTAGACTTAAATTTATTCTCTGTTTTTTTATGTTCGAGAGTACAACATTGCCAAATCGGAACACTGAGAAAATCGTAAGTAAGGCACGAGGAGTCTTAAGAATCTGTTATTAAGAATCTACTGCATTTGCTGCGAACTACTGCTATCCGATCATATATCTCACTTTGTATCACATCACTGAAGAAGTCTCATCAGCGCAACATATCTCGTGCCTTCAATCCGCCTTATGTGTACCCGATTCCATGGCTATTGAGACGCGGACATTAGGCAGTTTTGCTACCAAGTATTTGCATTTTCCAGTACTACCTGTCCATGGTCGGGTGGTCGGCGACTAAACCGGCTAAACCACTTGGCATCTGCCTTGTGAGACGGGTGATTGGACATCCAGCAGGATAAAAAAAGACCTGCCAAAGGGCGGATGAACTCGTCAGACCGAGTCAGCGGTCATCCCATCTTCCCCTCTTCTTCTTTTCTCTTCTTTCTCTATTTATTTGGTGCTACTTGGACGGTGGAGGGTCCTGGGTACTGACGTTAAACTGCATCCGTCATGTTGTTAAGAGATAGCACCTGCAGGGGCCCGATGGCGACGAATGTATCCCTTCTGGTAGACATGGTTCTCCGACTATGTGATGAGCTGTCTATGGCTCTTAGACTAGCCATCACATAGGCAAAGAGAAGGTAACTCAGACTCCAAAACCTTGTAGGATATGCCTCGTCCAGCAAAGGCTAGGAGAAGGCACACTCCGATCAAAAGCCCCTACCACACGTCATGGGCAAGCGTGGTGGGTACGCTCGAATCCCACATGAAAAAGGACAACATTCTAAGACCCTCAGTTCCCAGCGTTCCTGCATTAGGGAGGAAAGAGGGTGGTAAGAATCACCGGTTTTACATATATCCTTACAACATTCGCACGCTCAGCACAGATTGAACAACTCGAATCCGAACTCAAGAGCGTAAAATGGAACATTATTGGTTTTGCTGGAACTAAAAGAAACGAAATGGCTGCGGTCTTGAAATCAGGCAGCATACTTTATACATCACAAGTCAACCAACGTGGTAGAAATGGCACAGGTTTCCTCATTAACAAGTCAATGGCTATGCGAATAGAAAGTTTTGACACATACAGTGACTGGGCTTCATGTCTGATAATCAGAGTCAACAAAATGAATATAATGAAGATCGTGCAAGTCTTCATGCCTACATCAGAATATGATGATGAAGATGTTGAAGAAGTATTTGATCCTTTAGTACAGGAGGTACTACGGATGAAGTCAGCACATCATACCATAGTAATGGGAGACTTCAATGCAAACATAGGAGCAAAGAACGAACAGGTGGCAGATTTCAAAGGTATCGGTAGATTCGGAACAAGCGGAAAAGCAACAGAGGTCAAAGAATGTTGGAATTTACAGATGCAAATAAGCTGTTCATTGTCAACACCATGTTTGAAAAGAAGAAAAGCCACAGATGGACGTGGATGAGCACCAATAAGGAAACAAAAAATGAAATCGATTTCGTCAGTCCTAACAAGCCAGAGATAGTCAAGAACTTAGAAGTTTTGAACTGCATAAAGATGTCAGATCATCGTTTTGTCTGTGCAACCATAAATTTGAATGAAAATGGGAACGAGTCAAACTGGTCACCACAAAAAGGCAACAGAGGATAGAAACAAGTGTCATCAAAGGAAAGCGAGAAGAGTTAAAAATAGCACTGTCAAAGGGATTCATTGAATTTTAACAGATCTAGAAAACGAAGTATATACAGTGTAATCCGATCACAACGCATTTAGAGACGTCGCATTTAAAACTGCATCATCGGTAACCAATCAAACGAGTAAAAATGGAAGAAATAACAAATTGTCGGAAAAGACAAGCGCTCTCATGGAAGAAAGAAAGAACTTGAAGCTCAATGAACTATCGGCAAGAACTAAAGTCGAAAATGCAGAGTTCTGCAAATTGGCTAGAAAACAGATCAGAAGTGATCTACGCAGATTTAGCAACGAATTAGTTCGGAAATACATTGAACAGAATAAAGGTTACCGATAATCGCGAAAGGCAATGAATCTAGGAAAGAATTTGATAACGTCAATCATTGATACAAAAGGAGACATAATATATAGAGGAATGTCGTTCTTTCTATGAATCGTTATATGACTCGAATCGTCGACAACGACCGAAGTTGAAGAGACAGGCCGAAATCATGTGCCTCCCATACTGACAAGTGAAGTGAGGTTTGCTCTGAGCAATATGAAAGAAGGAAAGGCTAGCGGTAACTACGGACTACTGATAGACTTACTCAAAGCGGCTGATGACGTGGTAGCAGAAGGACTAGCAAAAATCTTCACCAGAATACTCCAAAACCACGAAATCCCAGAAGATTGGAAAATTGAGGCGATAGTACTGCTTCACAAGAGAGGCGATAGAAGAAATTTGAAGAATTGCAGGCCTATCACATTGCCTTTGCATCTATACAGGCTGTTCACGAGGATAATTTGCAACCATATTAAGGAAATATTACATGAAAATCAGGGAATTGAAAAAGCAGGCTTTCGTAAAACTTTTTTTGCGACTCACTACATTCATACTGTGAGCAAGGTTGGACCTTGGGTTTAGGGTCGACCGGATAAATGATGCAAAACTTGGGTGTTCTATAAAAACTTGGGTCTTCTGTTAATGCTGCATATATACAATAAAGTTACAAAAATTAATATTTTGATTTCAATCTTTATTCTTCTATTCTTTATTCAAAAAATGACATACAGCTTACGCCATTGACATGTCATGAGTATACAAACAATACTACGATACAACGATACAACGATGCAACGATACAAAAGAAATAAAAGAATTACTCCACAATTACATACAAAGATCAGAAATACACTATTTTGAGAGACGGCGATCAAAGAATTTTTTGTCAAGAAGTCCAATTTTTCAGCACTATTTGCAACCGAAATGGTTCGTGGCATAAAATCGTTCTTCCGAATCACCAAACGGGATTTCCGGGCCGTCGTGAATGTCTTCGTGTGTCTAGTTCGTCTCGCGGGAATGTTGAGGTGTATAGCAGACACAAGTTGCGGGCAATCTAACTTACTGTGAAGGATTTTGTAGAACACAGTTAGGTCTCTCACAGTCCGTCTATGTTCCAATGTGGTCAGATGAAACTTGTCACTTAGAGTAATGTAGTCATTTGAATCGTACAACTGCTTTGTCTGGAAACACATGAACTTAATAAACTTCCGTTGAACACGTTCAACTTTTTGAATGAGATACTTGGAAGATGGTGACCAGATTGAGGAACAGTAGTCTAAGTGCGAGCGTATATAAGCGTTATACACAACTTTCAAAACTTGAGCGTCACGAAACGATTTCATATTTCTGCGTATGAAACCAAGCAGGCGAAATGCTTTACTCACAATATGGGAAATATGTAGAGGAAAAGACATATTAGACGAATAAAAAACGCCGAGATCCTTAATGTGTTCAACACGTTGCAGAGAAACAGAGTTGATAACATAGTCGAAAGTGATATCGTATACTCGCTTGAGTGAAAAATTGACATGAAGGCATTTCTTGACATTTAGTTGAAATCTCCATCGAACACACCATTCAACAAAACGCGATAGGTCAAGCTGTGAATCAAACAATCGCTCAAACACGAAATACGCTTGAAAATTTTAACATCGTCGGCGAACATCAAACAGTTACTGGTATGAATACATTCGGGAAGATCGTTTACGTACATGAGGAACAACGAGGGACCCAGTATCGAACCTTGTGGAACACCCGAAAATACTGGGACCCACTGCGAATCATCGCCGCTCACAACAACGCGTTGGTGACGACCTCTCAGATAGCTTGCAAACCATTCGAGATCATTGTGCGTAATGCCGAAATGATTATTCATCTTTAAGAGAAGATGAGCATGAGATAAGGTGTCGAATGCTTTGCGGAAGTCAGTATAGATTGTGTGGACTTGGAGACCATCGTCAAATGCAGTTGTAATAAAATCATTGTAAGACAGCAAGTTCGTAGTGGTGGATCTGTTTGGGAAGAAGCCGTGTTGGTGATCACATATCAAAAGTTTAGGATGGTTTCGAAGAGCACAATTAACGAGTCTTTCGAATAACTTGCTAATTACAGGCTGAATAGAAATAGGTCGGTAAGACTCAACACGGCTTTTTTCTCCATCTGTCTTGAAAACTGGCACAATATTATTACATTTCAAAAGCGTGCGGTATTCACCGCTATCAACCGAGAGGTTGAATATGTAGGCCAAAGTAACACATAGTTCGTCAGCACATTCGATGAGAAGCACAGAAGGTAAACCATCGTATCCCAAACAAACATTGCGGTCTAAGGATAAAATCTCAGCTTTCATCTGTTCAGATGTCTTAGAACAATCTTAGAACAACTATAAGATAGGAGCATAAATTGTGATGGATGCGTTCAAAATTGTGCTTCGAATAATCAATATAATAAAAATACCACACCGAATGAGATGTATTGGAAAATTTGTAAAAAAAGATAAAGTCAGTTTCGGGTGATGCTGCAACCATCATCAAATGAACACAATAACAATTAACATAACATGAGAACAATACCACAACAATTATTGTGTTCACTTGATAATGGTTGTAGCATCATCCGAAAGGCGTGACTTTATCTTTTTTACAAATTTTCCAATACATCTTATTATTCAGTGTGGTATTTTTATTATATTATATTATAGGAGCATAAAGTTCTGATTTCTTATCAAAATTCTTCTCAATTCACAGAATATTTCAAAAATGAAATGCTCGTAATTATTGGCTATTTTGGGCTTGACAATACCGCGGATTGAAAGTTCGTAATTGTATTTGTTGCACGTTTGCGTGATTTTGTTGCATTTGTGTATATTGAATTTTTATATACTTCTTATATTTCACATCTTCGCAGCTATCTTCGCACCTGTAGGCTGTCTGCGATAGCCGACATTCATCCAAAAATGAGTTCACTCCAATTTCGCATTCTATATATGTTCAACCATGCACTCACTACGCAACTATAATGTGTTAAATCTGTTAATTTTTCTGAATGACAAAATGAAAATAATTACTTTGTTATGAGCAATGTGTAATTCAATCACCATGAAATCAAAGATTTTCAGTTAGTCAGTATACCAGCTTAGGTTAGATTTTAAGGAAAGCTTTATAACGTAATGCATGTATTTTAGCTACTAATTACAGCTATTGCAACAAGAAATTGGGCGCCAATAGGAATTTTGACCTATAGAAGAATCCTAATGTCAGCACAAAATACAAGGAATGTACTTCATTTACTTGAGTCTACTCATTTATTGAAACTTGGGCTTGGGTTTTGGGTTCTGACCCAAGTTTTTGTCCAACCTTGCTGTGAGCCAGCTGATCGAGAAAGCGAACGAGTATCACCAACCGCTCTGTATTGGCTTCATTGACTTTAATAAGCTTTTGACGGCAAAACATTGATGAGTATTCAAAGCCCTGGAGAAACAAGGAATTGATATCCAGTACATAGATACATTAAGAAAACTGTACAATGAAGCAAAGTCAGTGATAAGAATGGAAAACGAAAGTAAAAGAGGCAGCAAAACAAAAGTGGAGATGGGCGGTGGAATTCCATGTCAGAAGGACTGACGTTGGACAAAGGATGTGACAGAGGTACACCAGAGACGGAATGAGACTGAAAGGAAGACAGAAGACTCGTTGGGTGGACAATATCAAGATGGTAGGAGGAGCCAACTGGATTCGAGCATGTCAGCACAGGACAACTTGGATAACTCATGTGGATGCCTTCATCCAGCAATGGATTGTCAATGGCTGAGGAAGAACAAGAAGAAGATTTGCATTTTCTAATTTTGATTCTTTTGGTCTTCATCAACTATATTTAATCAGGCATTTGCCGTTTCTTCCACCTATCTTACAATGATGTATCAATCAATTGAAACCAAAGTTTACCAATTGTTACAAAGTATAGCAAATTCCATTCTATGTGAGAGTACGATTGTTACGGGGTTTAAGCTCATAACGATCATATTAAATGTAAATCAGGCATTAAGTCCTATCAATAACTTTACATGCTTTTAATACGGAGATTTAAAATCGAAGAGACCTTCTTGTACTTGACAGGCCTCATGGCCGCAATAATCGTGTACAAAGAAATCACGTTTAATGCTATTGCATAGAATGATGCACTCCTGAGATGTGTGGGAATTTTCACAGGATTCCCATACAGTTTTTGCTGTGTTGTGGGAATGAAAAAGTCGCGTCACACGCAGCTCTATATTATCCTAGCTATGCTTGATCTCAGGTTTGGCACCAGCACATAGGTGTTGCACGTAGGCGTCACACTTCTATTGAGTGCAATTATTTCTAATGTTGAACGAGAGAATGGGAAAGTATCCTAATTTTTCATCATCAAGCAAATTTCATTGAGAAGTCACTTAGATAATAAATGTCGCGTAATTCCTGGTCACTTAAGAATCGCGCAATTGATTCCATTTCACGATCAATCAAGCGAAATCGATTAACTGCACCTTCCACTGATGCAACTCCAAATTCAAACAAATATATCGGAGTTATCGGAGTCTACTTAGAGCCTTCAATCACAGATTTGGAGACGGCATTGCAGTCGTAAACAATTCCACACTCATAGTCTGAGTAGAAAACAATGCCACGGTCAGAATCGAAGTCGCAACAAATGCCACTCCCACGCAGAGGCGGAGTCACAAGCAATACTAAAACTAGAGTCAGAGTCGCAAAAAGCGGTCGACTACGACTCCGCATTGCAGAGTCCACTCGAGGAAAAATTTTCAAATATAAGGAAAACGTTATATTTCTGTCAATAGTCTTAATTTTGGTTTGCCAACATAACCAAAAATTCATTCACGTATGGACTTAGGATCCTTTAGGCATGCGACTTGCACATGTGCGTGCATATTAGAAAGACTTTCCGTGCTGTACTTTATCTTCTGTACTGGTGCTTAAGTTTTAGTCGCATGCTGTGAGCTTGCATTTTCAATGTAGGCTTACATCAATTATTGCAATTCCAATTTTTACTTTTGAATAATCTAATTATATGACATGACACCGATATTCCAAAAAACTAGTAGAACTTTATTAAAATTCGGAATGCTTCTTTTTAATTGCAAGTCTGTATTGACGACATGTCTTCATATCTTACATTAGCTATCAAGGGTGTGGAGTCAGAATCGTAAAAAGAAGTTGTTCTTCGATGTACTTGATTAACAAATGTTCAAAAAGGTGCGTTCACAATGAGCAACTTACCGAATGGCCACTGTCCCAGTTCCATAACACTTGCAATTACACGTTTCATAGGTTTGCAGTTTAGAACAGAAGTTTTGAACTTCTGTTCAAAGTTTCTGAATTTCGGCATATGATAGCTGAGAGTAGATTGAGAAATTTTATCTGGCGATCCAGTCAAGTAAGCGCATGCAGTCATACGGTTCCTAAATTAATCAACAATGCTGAATGCGGAATTATGATAGTGAATAATGAAACACTGCGAAGATTAAAAATCTTTCAACCAATTATATTGTCTTAAATGTACTATAAATTTCAATCAAACATTCTCTTAGCCAGCTATGTTGTAACTTATATTTTGATTTCATCTGAATGCTGACTAAAATTCGGTCATAGCTCAATGACACAGTGAGAACTGTAGTTTGAGCTAAACACTCTGACTGGCAGTTATTTAACATAGATGGCGTCATTGACCGTAAATCCGGATTTAGCACCGCCTCTGACCGAGTTCAGTACAGAAGTCTATTGTAGTGCAGTCTTCAATTTTCAATGTGTAAATGGAATGATGTAGCCGAAAGTTTGCTTAGCAGCAAGTGAAAGAGCAAGCCTTAATATCGAAATATTATTTGAAAGGTGAAACAGCATAATCCTTAAAAAATTAGCAGACGTACATGAAAAGCGTGACTTTCCAAAAATGAAAACGGTAGGCTGGAAAGAGAAGTTTTGCTCCTTCATGTGATCAATTCCAATCTGTATTATCCCTTCATCCAAAGATTGTCATTAAGATTTTTGATCTAATAGAAATTTTTAGTTTTTCAAATGCAAAATAGGCTGCATGTCAAAATAGCGTGCTTGTATCGAAGAATGATGGTCAATGTCTAGAATTCAGCCTACCTAGAAAAGAAACTGCGAGCGACTGCCTCAGAATAGCAGGCGACAGGAAGAGGTTCAAATCGTCCATGCTCGAATGGGTGCACCAACGGCCTCAGCAGGGGCTACGGTCATGAGTGTGTGAGATAGTGCGAAAATTAGCAAGTAATAAAAATGGCAAATTAATTTATCATTGGGAAATTCACATACGAAATGTCTGATCGTGATTTTCTTGAGATCTGAGCAATGCATAAAAACAGCAGAATGAATGGAGTCAATATCATAATCAATTCAATAAATGGCATCTATATCAGTAGCATGTAGATATTGATTTTTCTGAGTGGAATTTGACCAAAATTAGCGAATAGTCAGGTTCATCCTGGTGACCGAATTTTCCAAACCACGCCAATTTAAAGTCCATGGGTAATTTTTTCATCTTCGGAAAGCTAATATTTGTTTTAACTGTTTTAGATAAATGCTTTCATAGTTGGTGCAGGCAAATGGGGAATTTCATCGAATACTTCATTAATCGACTTAATAAATTGCCAGTTTCCTTTCAGCTGAACATTTCTCGATATTAGCCTACCACGTGCTTGCCTATACGCTATATCCACTATCTTGCATGCTAAAAATGCGATTACCTTGGATGGCGAGAGAAAAGTGGCAACAACATTGTATTCCTGACAGAAATAAACGATAACTGTACGATTGATTTATAATTTAGTGTTTTCCAATTTCTGATGCAAGAGATTCATCAATTGCCCGACCAACTTTCTTGATTAATGTACCTATTACTTAGCTATTATCACTGTAGCTATCTTGTCATGAAGCTATTACTCTATTGCTCGATGGTGACAAGCTGTTACACTCGCACTGTAAACTAAAAACTGAAAACTGTGTAGCTAAACGGTGCTCCATTCGGACACATCGAACGTGAAGAAAGATAACTTATTTCTTAATTAGTTAGTCGTTCTGCTATAAAATATTGGAAATCCATTAAATCATCGATTTTGGCTGTGTGAATAGGCTTTGACATGCCATAGAAATTAGCTTTTGGGGACTGGTCTATCTCTGTTCTTAAAATATGCTGAGTTCCATCTTGAATCAAATTTCAGGTAAACGCAAAATTTTATCAGGGTGCCCATTAAAAAAGGTAACAATTTAAAAAAACACATTAAATTCAAAATTTATCAAATTTCTATTGACTATCAACGCATGATAATAGCTACCCTAGGCACGCAAAGTGACCACCGTCGACATCGAAGCATTTTTTAAGTCTTCCAATCCAAGAGTTTGCAACTCTTTTTAGCTTATCCATAGGGATGGCATCCCAAGAAGCAACAAGACTTAAGTTTTCAGATCATCAATGTTCTGAATTTCAGTTCGGTTTCTTTGCACTTCTGATAGAAGTGAAGACCAGATGCAGTAGTCCATCACAATCAAATCAGGACTTTTCGCTGGCCAAAGATCAGGGGAAATGAATTCAGGGCAATTTTCATCTAACCATTGAATTGTTCTGCGTGCTGTATGAGCCTTCGCCCCATCCTGCTGCCAGCACCATGAATCACCATTCATCTCATGATTAATGTCGTCGAACATTTGAGGCAACATCTCTTGCGTGTAAGTCTCTTGATTCACGTTTTTCTTTTTTCTTCGATAAGCAGGTAAATGCTCCTGTCCTTCTGCATGACCTTCGACGAAACGTAGTTCTGTCTTCCCGCACCAGGACATCGCACCGTAACACATAATCGTTTGTTGTTGCTAATCTGACTACACAACGAGATCTTCAGGAGGAATGCTTGTTTTGCATGTGACAGATCAGTATATTCTTTCATTTTGTTTGTTCATAGCAGAATGTAGAGAAACATTGGCTTCATCTGAGAACCAAACACTATGCCATTGGCCTTCGAAGCGATTTATCAACAGCATCGACTTCTGCTTTCTGGCACTTCTGTTCGCCTCGGTTAATCCTGGACATTGAACACGCCTATAGCATTTCAAAGGAGATTCGTCGAGTACGTTAAAAACTGTACTTTTTCTAAATGTCCAGTTCATTAGCAATTTGTCGCTGACTGAAATGTCTTCTGCTTTCATCTGGTGGGGTAACTGCTAAGGTAATGATGGCTTCTTCCGTGGGCGAGGCAATGCTTCGACGTCGTCCACTTCCTTCCTTTCGACATTCTGCCACAGGAGATCCATATCTTTTAAGGCTAGAGACTACACGGTCCATTTGTCTTTTAGTGATCTTTTTGAAGAACTTAGGAAGCACTTCAGAACATTTTGTCATGCCCCACGTTGGAGATTCTTCCTTAAATAACACTATCACTTTGCGTTGGAAGTCTGTCAGTTGTTCCATTCTTGCGAATCCGACGATCAATGATTTCTAAAACTTCCGCTGGCTGCTATAGATTTCAAAACTTGTCAGTGCTCTGTCTATTGTGTCGTCATAATGCTTTGAAATGTGAATGCACAAGAAATGCGTTGTCACTTGGTAGGTGGTGTTCTTCATTATGTCGTCATATTGGGTGAACATCTATTATAATAACAATTCAATCACGCTTTGAATACACGAGACGTGCGTTGAGACGATAGTTTAACATTTGGTAAGTCCGAGATCGCACACAATAGTGATTTTGAATGAGTCAAGGACACTAGGAAGTTATGTTGAAAAGTAAAAGGAAATTGTTACCTTTTTTAATGGGCGCCCTGTATTTCGATAAATTACAAATTTCCAAAAAGTTAAATATAGCTATGCTTAACTCAAAGCTCTTGTTTTAGCTCACGCTACTTGCATAAATTTAGGTTTATTTGTTGTCTATTTTGATATCAGCGTCTCGGAATACCAAATGACATGGTAGATTACTATCTGGCCCTTTTTACTTACATGCAGTTTTGATGCCGCTGTCGATGCTTGGTGATGTACTTCCGTTGCTCGTCTTCCGAAGAGATTCCAGTGACTGCTGAGGACTAGCACCCTTTTGAATGGTCGGTGTTGGAATATCCTCCTCACTTTCGGCGAGACTCTGTGAGTCGTTTTCTACAGCTGGAAGTTGCTTGAGGGCGTCATGAGCACCCACAAGTCGACGACGTCTTCTCTTTGGCATTTTAAGTCGCGCTTGTGCGTGCGTGTAATAGAGGGCGAAGTTATTAACAATAATTGGAACAGGCATGGCGATCACAAGGATGCCTGTAATGTTGCAGAGGACGCCGATGAGATAGCCTGACACAGATCTTGGTACAATGTCTCCATACCCTACGGTAGTCATTGTGACCAGTGCCCACCAATATCCGTAAGCCATGTGCCGGAATTCATTGGCAGTCTGGTCTTGATATTGCTCGAAGACGAAGACGAAGGTACCGAATAAAATAACGAATATCAGGAAGACAACAAGGAGCAGAAAAAGTTCCTTGATACTGGCCTTGATGGTGTGATAGAAGACTTTGAGGCCACTGAAATGTCTCGCAAGTTTAAATATTCGAATGACTCGAGGTAGTCCGATTGATTCAATTAACGGAACACTGACAGTGCCTACTGGCAACTCCGTCAAAATGTATACAAGGTAAGTACATGTCAATGCCACAATGTCGATCCAGTTCATGAAATTTGTGAAGAAATGCGACAGATTCGGAGTACAGATAATACGAATAAGAAGTTCTGCGGTGAAATATGCAGTAAAACTATAATCCACTATCCGTAGAGGAATGTAGGGTCTCGTCACTGTAAGGCGTTCGCTGACCAATGTATAGTTCCTGGGTTCTCCTTGGATAATATACCGCACGTTCGGTAATGTCTCAACACAAATGAGGATGATTGAGGCGAGGATGACAAACACGGAAATGCCAGCCATGACCTGTTGAAGAGGAATATGAAATTAAACAAAATATAGACACGGTATTTGTGCAGATAGTGAAACGCTTTTACATTGTCCATAATCCAACCCTCTGATGACTTAGCAACCTCTGAAAACGGAATTTATATCCAGTAAACGCCAAGATTCTTGTGTCGGAACTCGATTTGAAAATGACATTTTGTTTAGTCTAATGATTACGGTGTGTTCGATTTGAAAAAATATATATATATATGTGGACACAAGTGGACCTTTGTGAGAAATGTCCAATTGTTTAATTGTAGAATACCATGTCTTGTGGAAAACTCAGGACAGTTATTATGAAGTCCTATCAGCATGTTGGTACATCAACTTTAATGCACCGTTAATTACACAGTGAATATCCAGGTATCATGTACATTTCAGGAATATTTTCATGTTAAAAATCTTTCTGATATCTTGATTCTTCATCTTCAAGGACCAATGTAAAAAAGGAGAACTTAGACATAGTGAAATTCCGAAATTATTTTTTTACAGGCAATAGAGAAATGAACCCCATTTCAGATGCATTGATGACAATAGAACGAAAATCAGATCTTTCATGTTATCCTCTGAACGTAGGTACCTGGTACCCATGTGTTCATCATTCATATTCACCGGATTTGTCACATTTAGTTCAAGATTGTAATTTGAATAATAGGAGAACAATTCTACCTAAAACAGCTCTTGCATACAACGTGCAGGCATTTTAAGTACATTTAGATCTCAAAACTTAACCCTTAACGAATGACTCTTGTTTTTCCTAGTGATGAAGCTGAAGCAATAAATGCATATATAAGACGATTTTCCTCGCATTTCTGATGCAGCTCAATATCCCATAAGAAATTCCATAAAGAGTGTGTTTGGATATCCGCAGCACTAACGCATTTTTTCATGTAAATGATTCCATAGATAGCAAATGAAAATGCTGAAGCTGTTTTGAAAGTATCAATGCACAAACGCATCTCAAGATGATTATTTTGGTGCTAAAACTCGACGTGATCATGTGCATGATGTGTAGTAGCCAAAACCTTAATGGCAAACAAGTCGCGGATTATCTCGTCTGGTGAATGAATGAATCACAATTCTCAGACCTGGTCCAACCCGTTCGAGGTTCAACGAAGAGACAGAACTCCGCATGGTCCGGTCACAATAATCCTGAACTTATTAGTCGGAATAATAAAGTGCATTTATCTTTTGTAAATGCGAATATTTATTTATTTATTTATAAGAGCATTTATAGAGCGCACAAAAACAGTAAAAGTCACTAGGCGCTGAATAGAAAAGTTTTCAGTGACCGACGAAAGGTATTCAGCTGTAGGTCACTGTCCCTGAGATGGATAGGGAGGCTGTTCCATAGTTTAGGTCCAGCACACGCGAAGGCTCGATCACCAAGTCGCGTATGTGATCTACGTACGGCACATGTCAACACATCACATGACCTTAATTTGTGATCCCCAGGATGCTTGATTAGGGTGCACTCATCTGCAATATAGTCCGGAGACATGCCGTGTAGGGCTTTGAAAACATGGACTGCTAACCGATACTTTATCCTTTACCGTACTGGGAGCCAATGAAGCTCAAGGAGGACCGGAGTGATATGATGATAAGACGCGAATAACGTCTTATATGCATGAAAAATTGCAATGAAACGACGTCTGGAAATTCTTGACCGCATACAAATGGGAAATTATCAGTCTTAACTAATTTACTAAATATGAGAGAAAATCACATAAAAGTAGTTAGTTTGTAGTAACTTAAGAAATTACATTTGCAACCTAGCTACTGAGAATCACAAATTACGCAGTAAAGAAATTATATAACATGGTATAGAATGTCTTAAGGTCCTAAATTCCATTCACACTGGACGCGGCGCGTCCTCACGCGTCAGAATATTCGTTCAGAACTTTAATAAACCTATGGGCTTTTCACACAGACGCGCGGGACCGGACCGCGTCTGGTGTGAATGGGCCTTAAGAGGGAAATGTTTGAGATCATGAAGCATTTTTGCAGTTAGATAGATAGAGATAGAGAAAATAGAATAATAGATAGAAAAATTACTTCTCTGCACAAATAGAGGTACAAATAATTAACATAAATGGAAAAAGTACTTCTCCCTTTACAACCACTCATCATATTCTCTTCTTTTCTAGTGATAATAGAAGCATAGAAGCAAGAATACATGGCAGCTGCTCGTGTAAGATGCAGCAACTCTAAAGATTGCCAACTTTCAATACTACTTATCCAGAATGTTGACAGTGAGGTTCGAATGAATGTGCCTAGTAAATGCAATTCACATTCTTGAATGCAACTCATATAAAATTGCGCCCTTTCTTGCATATCAGCTTGTTTCTCATTGCACCACGCGTGTATAACAATTTGAAATTGAGCAGTGACGTACAGATGATTTGTGTTTATGATTAAACTATTTTAACGATGAGGCTGACCTGTATGACTGCTTAAACGTAAAATAATTCCAGATAATGTACAATTAGAAGTACAATTTTACAATGTTCTACATACTTTCTCCATGTGCCTCTCTCGCATCCTCAGTGGATTGGTATATCTCAACAAATTACAGCAGAACATTATTTCTGTCGTTATTTTGACCAGGCATTGCATACATTCATCATTGCATTGCATTGTCATAAACAATTTAGACGATTTATTGAAAAATTGCTTTCAGATTTAGTAGGCTTATATACCCTCCATGTTTATTGTAATTGACAAAGGCTCATTTTGTACGTGAGAAAGATCTCGAAATGTTGTGCAATTGCAGCTCTTCATGGCTATCTTGACGAAATAAAAAAAGTATGGCCTAATGTTTGTGAATATGTTACGCAGCATTACCTTTCCTGATGGCGACTTCTAGACCAAGTGTTTCGGATGTTGAAAGAAGACAAATATAAAGTATGCTTTAAGAATCAAACATGTATTTCCGGTGTCAGCCAGCGACGTGTTCGTAACAATAACAGCCACGAAATCCTTTAATTATTATTCAATGAATGAATTGCTACATGAATGCTCCTTTGAAATATATCAAAAAGATGAATTTAACAGCTAACGTGCAGTCTTTAAACAGGGGCAAGGGTATGCATTGTGCTGAACAATTAATTATTCTACTATCGAGCTCTCGAAGAGTCAAAGTGAAAGACTTTTGACAGGCTGTTACAAGAGAATTGCACGAAAGCATGACTGATAATTCATGACTAATTAAGTTAATTTTCAACTGTTAAAAAGAAGCGGGAAACGGTTACTCAAAGACGGTCATGCTGAATGGTCTCAAAAATTTGCGTATGAAAACAAGAGTAACACAATTGTGCACTTGGTGCACTTGGGTCACTGCGATAATGTAGTTATAAGGAAAAACAACACGGGACAAATTACAAGCATAAGTCAACACAAGCGAGGCAAATTCTCGCCAAGGTTTGCAACAGCTATAGACTGCGCATCAGCACCACTGCAGAGGAATGCCAGGTTCAATTATTTTGAGCATGAAAGACTGCACCGTTACAAGATATGCACAAATGTTCTATGGGTAAAAGAAAGAGTCTAGAAACACTAAAAAGGCAAAACTTTGAGGAAAATACATCACCAATAAGGCAATCAGGAGACATGATATGTCCACGTATGGGACACATTTTCCAAGTAGTCGGATGCTGACCAAGGCTGACGTCGTTCTACTGCCGAACTATCCGTTACTATGTACAGGCATGAATTGTTTTATAACATGGCCGCTAACAGGAGGTGATTCTTCATAGTTGCAAACAGGAAAAAACAGGTTTCTCCTTCCAACTTTTATTTTGTCCAGAAGTAAAAGCAGATTGGTAAATATATTTACGACCCCCACGCGTTTCTAGCTTCGCTCTTCTTCAGGGGGAAAATTCGCTAAAAACCAACTGATCCGGCCGCTCACATGGGCTGTTTAAATACTACTAGTTCGGTTGAGAGAAGTTCAAAATACCGTCAACTATTTTCTCCGACTGATCTATTGCAGAACATTGTCTGAAATGTAAATCAAAACGAATGACTGATTTTGACCTGGAAATTCTTGATGAGTATTGGATACTAGACTGACTGAAGCTCGCTGCATTAAACAGTTGATTCCGAAAATCGATCGGAGAAAAGAGAACTTGAAACTTGAAATGATATGATCCTGTTGTTTTTTGTTCTAAATGCTTCTAGGTTGTCATTTCTTTTACCCATTTTAGAGTCTGTGCATATCTTGCTATCGTCAAGTTCTTTGTGTTCAAACGTATAATCAAAACATGATCTGTCTCTAGCTCTCTGCCTTGGTGTTAATGTTGGCTTTGTTGATGTGTTTTCTCCCCTTGCGTGACTTTTATTTGCATTTTATAATCGCATTTTTCGTACATATCTCTTAAACTTTTCTGGTTAAACTTTTCTATTTGATGACATTCATCATCTGATGTTCTTTTTTTCTGTCACTCAATTCTGGTCGATGGTGCATCGACAGCAATAGCTTGTCCAGAATGCAATGCATTTTATGAATTATAGTATTCTTGTAATGGTCCTTTCTGTTTGTTAATGTCATAAAGGCAACACATGCTATAACTAGAGGACAAGAAAGAACTGGGGATACAAAAAAAGCACAATTGTGCTTTCTTCCCCGTTTTCAAAATGGGACGGGTTTAAACGCGGTATTTCTTCCTATTCATAGCATTCCTACTGGGACACCGTTAATTGAATTTCCCTGTGACTTTTGGTAAGTCTAGCTAAATAGAATGACACATTGAATTAATGATGTTTTGAATACATACGATTCAAAGTTATACATAAAAAGTAAAAAAACGGGAAAGCATAAAGAACTTCAAGAACACAAGGTTTAATTTATTTGCTCGTTTTCGCGAATAATTTCTTTGCCATTACTAATCTAAATAACTTGAAATCTAAGATGGATAAACAGAAATTCATGAAAACTGGACTGCTGCAATATTGATTTGACTGTTTTGTGTGAAAGTATCAACAGCATTCTATAATTGAAACAGTGAGAGTTTAAAGCACTATTTGTAGCGAGGCAGTATCAGAATAGTTGTGGGTATTGAGTGCTTGCTTTCTTTGAATACGTGAGTTTTATCAAAGTTCGTCAATCCATTAATATCAAGTTCACTGTTGAGCAAGATTTTAAATAGAGGTTGAATTGAGATCACCTCAAAACTTGAGCAATGAGGAAATTAATTTTCAATCCGGAAGTTTGCTGTGGTGTAGCTTGTAACTTTAAATTTGACGACAAGTGGAACGTTATACTATTCAAACTCGAGTTTTCCCTACCTGCAATTGGTTCTTGAAAGTAAATGCATGATGCCGTTTTCAGAAAGTACCTCGACTTCCAACCAGATTTTACACTACGATTTAACTGCAAAAATATGCGAAGGATGTGCGATGTCAGGTACATATCTCTATCAGACTCAGGCTTTCTGGGCAGGTCTATCACTTGAGGGCGAATTCTGCCAGTCTTCTGTAATCCATCTCAAATCTCAGATACACTGCACAGTGTGCAAATAATATTATAATCCTTTTGTATGATGATGTCATATTTTGATTTGACTAAAGTCCTCAAAAACGCTCAAGATAACAAATTTCATGTATTCATTTTCATTTTCTTTGCTTCAATTCAAAGGGAGAAAGGTTGTTCTAAAGAATTGTACTACCGTATTTATTCGTATTATCATAGGCTTCGGTTAGGTCATAAGCAAAGACTTGTCACCGGAAACTTCGTTCAAATCCAACAGTTTTGTTATTCGATCATGCAGAAAAATATAAGCTGTAGCAGTTGATGCTCCACGCATCCCATCATGCTGAAATGGTCCGGCAGCATTTTCGAGTCGACTTCGGTTTTGTTCTATTATTAGTTTTTCGAAGATCTTTCCGGGAATCGGAAGAAGGGAAACTAGGCGTAAATCGTTTATTGAGGGTCTAGCAATCTTAGGTGCTGGTGTGGTATGTGCGTATTTCCAAGGACGTGGAAAATAGTCTGCTTTGATGCATGCGTTAAAGAGGTGCGTAAGTGGTTTGGCCAATACATATGCTGGCTCCTTGTAGAGTTTGGTCGGAATGCAATCTGATCCAAAAGCTTTGTATGTCTTCAAACGGAACATCTCGTTTTGTACTTCTTCTATTAATATCATTAGCTTATTAACCTGCAGGCATTAATGCAACATTAAATGCTTTTCCTCCTAAATTATAATGTGAAGCAAAAACTTGGTTGATATTATTTGATGCTTGAGTAGTTTTTGAGAAATTTTGAAGGACATACTTTAAAGGATCGACCTTGGTTTTGGACCGGCCAATCACGTCATTGGCAACATTCCATAAGTCTTTGGTTGATCTTTTGGCCCTTCGCCCCCCCCCATTTTTCTTTGTCCTATTGATCTCCAATTTTACTTCATCCTTCAATCGACTGTACAAAGAGACATTTCCTGTTCTAAAAACCAACCATCGCTCATTTATCAAACTTTTAATCTTAGGAGTCATCCAAGCTTTGTCTGTAACTGTTAGGACTTGATAGCCTACTTGATGGGTATGTAATCACACAGACATAGAAACAAAATATCGTAGAATACAACACATTTTTCTTCAGGACTGCATGACATGCAATAAAATTCATTCCAATTAACATCTTGGAGAGCATGTAGAAAATTATTCACATTCTGTAAGGATAAAAAGTCAATGAGAAGTAATGTCACTATGAATCATTCCGTGGATAAAGCTCTCTTCGTTGATCGCATTGATGTTCGTTCTCCGCAGTCGATGCAGCCTCAGTTTGAGGTTCCTGCGACGTGCAGCTTCCGGTGGTAGAAGTCGATGAATCACGTGTCCCCGGTGTTGCAATATTTTATTAAACAGTCTTTTTTCACTTTTCTCAACTATTAAGCTTGCGTCCGCCATTTTGCTTCAGACGCACCTCACTCCTCGCTTCAGATATTGTTCTATCCTCCTCCTTTCGTTAGCGTTCGTGAATCCCAAACAGCTGGGAGCAGCATAAAAATCTTGTTGGTAATCATTGTTGAGTACAGTTGATGGAGTATATGTTGCCTAGCTCCTCAACTTTTCATTATCTTCATTGAGTATATGCTCTTATTGCATTTTTTCAATGTCCTGCTCACGTGGGCGTCCATATGCAGTTTTGTGTTAAGGTGACACCGAGGATTATGATTTCTGAAGTTCGTCTGATGTTAGGAAGATGTGGCGGCTCCGTGTTGGCTCTGGGTTTTTGAAAGATAATTTCATGCGTTGTTGTTTCGTTGAGGTTCTTGTTTAATGCCCACTCCTTCATATGTTGTAACTCGACTGTTGCTGTATCGAAATTTTCCAGCGGCACAATCAGATATGTATCATCTGCATATTTTATTATGATGTTGCCTGCAATGGTTGGCTTCCGGTCCGATAGTATCCTGGAGAATGCATTTGGTCTAATTACCGATCCTTGAACCTAGCCTGCATTGATGTCTGTCGAATGCATTGATGTCCTCTCGTTGGATGATTTACAATGGGTAACAATCTAGAGCAAAACAGATGCTATCAATTTGCAAATTATTAAAATCACTTCTCATTACAAAGTTTGGCTCATATCCATCATTCATTTGAACATTCAACGATGAAAGATCTTACATCACGAAGTAACTGGGCTCTAAAATTCGGTGGGATGTATACACAAAAGAAAAGCAGATCAAAATACGGGATTTATAACCAAATTCACTCAAAATGCTTAGGATGACAAGAGGCATTAAGGTGTACCACGTCAAACTCGTTTTTCACATAAATACAAACACCGCTTCCAATTCTATCAACTCGATCGGCTTTGAAAATCGAAAAATCTGACAATCTCAAGAGAGAGTCTGGAATCATTTTGCTCAGCCAAGTTTCAGTGATGCAAACTAACAATGGTTGAAAATTTAGCACGAAGCCAGAGACATCACATAATTTCTTTCAAAGTGAACCCACATTTTATAAAATAGATGATGGTGCTGTTATCATTGGTGCTTTATAATTATCTTCTATATTGTCATTCATTGAATAAGAAGCTAAAGAATTCATTGAAAAAATGTCAAAGAGTAACGATGTACTACTCTATTTCTGTATATTACAAAATCTGTATATTATCTCGCAGTTCCATCATTACCAGCCTTCTTTTTTCTTGTTGGAATGTCGTCAAATCAGCATGAACATATACACAAGGAAATGCATTGGATTTCTTCAGAGAAGACGGTTTCTTCAGAAGTAAATCTTTCTGTCTCTTGCTTTCTAACTTTAATCGCAAAGGTCGACTTTTTCTATTTTTGGAACTGATCTTTCCCAATCTTTGGTGTTCTACAATTTCAATTTCTTCCTGCACTTCAAGTTCTTCAATCAGCGCATTAATTTTACGACGATCATCATGTTGTTTTTCATCAAGTGATCCATTTGTTGTCTCCTCTACCCCGAATAATGCTGCACTGTCTTCTGTCTACTGTCTTCGACTACGTTGTTCAATCTCTTGTACTTACAATTTGGCGTGTTCAATGTTGAATGGTAATGGTTCGATTGCTATGGTATTATGTCAGCAGATGGTGCCATTTCATTAGCGTTACTTGTTCCCATGCATCCTTTCTAGTCTAACAGAAGAAGAGAGACCAGCTGTCTAATTCTGTGGTGTTGTTGATTTGGCTTCTGGTATTGTTGTGTCTCGAGTGTTGCGCAGCTTGCGAAGGAGACCGACCTGAAAGTTACCGATGCTGCCTTTCCCCATGCCTATCACGCAAATGGTTATAACGAGCACTACTATTGCTTTTATTATCAGTGGTCATCTTACGCTCTTGGTGCCTAGTTTTTAACATGTGGGCAGTTTTTCCTATATAAAATTCTCCGCATTGAACATACGTATATTAACAAACGACGAATCGGTCTCGGCATGAGCACTTGTAATGATGAAATAAGATATAATGAAATTAAATACTCTTGATATCATAAAGACTGCCAATCCAACATAGCTCTGAGAAAAAGATTCTTTTCTTCCGAGGCACATAAAATCAAGTTAGATGAAGAGTAGTGTACATAACATATCCCAACGATCAAATGATCCAGAAATTTGGAAGGAGAACTTGGAGGAGGTTGACCGGATTCTAGAACAATATCAATATAGCGAAAAGGAATGCAAGATAAGTGCTAAAATACAAACTTAAAATAACAGAAATGATGAAAATAAAGAAAATAATTTTCAATTGAAACTACTTTACGTTAATGACCAGTGTAATCGCAAAATAAAGAAACTTATTAAAAAATAAGATTTACCAGTACGCTTGATTAGCGAGTGTGGCTATCAATCGGCCAACACTTTAATGACAATAACAAAGAAAAATCATGCTCTTGTAATATCTGCAGTAATTTTAAGAACAACAAGTACTCGTGTCGAGACCGATTCGTCGTTTATTAATATACGTGTGTTCAATGCGGAGAATTGTATATAGGAAAAACTGCCCGCATGTTAAAAACTAGGCACCAAGAGCGTAAGATGACCACTGATAATAAAAGCAATAGTAGTCCTCTTTATAACCATTTGCGTGATGGGCATGGGAGAGGCAGCATCGGTAACTTTCAGGTCGGTCTCCTTCGCAAGCTGCGCAACACTGGAGACACAACAATACCAGAAGCCAAAAGTAGTAAGCACATTCCAAAATCAAGGCCAAAATGTGCAACGATGGAAGGAAAGAAGATGGGAGAAGGCCGAGGATGTGTTGGGAGGAATGGGTCCGTGAGGAGGAAACCGCTCCCTACCCCCCTCTGGAAGGAAGGAAGGAAGGAAGGAGGAGTTCTCCTGTGAGGCAAGGGTAGGAATCTCTGAAAACCGACAGAGTTAGAAAAAGGTGGGTTTTGGTCGTTTTGGGATGAGAAAGGCCATTTTTCGGCATGAAGGAGTGCTCGGATGGGAATACGGAGGGCAGATTCGGAGTCTACGTGTAATTTTGGGTTAGGGAGGTTGTTTCCAGCGAAATCGGAGAGAAAAATTTTTTGGGAATCCCCCCCTGTCAGACTTCCAACTTTGGTTATAGGAATGGTAGAAAGTCGTGCAGTAGCTCGTTTGAAAGCTAAGAGTGAGAAAATTGCAGCGGAAAGCCTCCTATGTCCAGGTTTTCCTGGGTTTAGAGAGAAAAATGGCAGGAATCTCTGAAAACCGCCAGAGTTAGAAAAAGGTGGGTTTTGGACGTTTGGGGATGAGAAAGGCCGTTTTTCGGCATGAAGGAGGCCTCGGATGGAAAAACGGGGGGGCAGATTCGGAGTCTACGTGAAATTTTAGGTTAGGAAGGTTGTTTCCAGCTCAATCGGAGAGAAAAAGTTTGAAAGCTAAGAGTGAGACGAATTCAGTGGAAGAAACGGCGTGTCTCTACGTTCGTGCGTTGGGGTGTGAGAGTGACTTTAAGATTTTTGCCCATCACCGAAAAACGACAGAATTAGAATTTTTACGAAAATGGCTCTAGCGGGTGAACGAAGCCTCGGATGGAAAAACGGAGACCAGATTTGGAATCAGCGTGCAATTTTGCACCTAGAGGGTGAGTTTCAAGTGAATCGGAGAGAAAAAGTCGAACATTTTCTTCACATTGGGTCTCCACACGTGATTTTTTCGTGAAACTGTTAAATTGTAGCCTACTTTGATGACGACTCACTCAGGAATGAAAGTGAATGACGAGCTCGGGTTTCTTTTAGGGGCGAGACCGCACGTTGTTCCCTAAGATCCTATCTTTTCAGATGTGTGGAAGGTTTCGTTTCTAAATGAGAGCATGTTTAAAATCGAATTTTTGCGCATTTTCCAAGATTTTAGAACTTTTGAAAAAACAACCGAGTTTTTTCAACTCGGCTTCTGGTCATCGTAGAGAGTCGAGGGATGGCTTAAATGAAAGGTGAGAGCGAGAAAACGTGACTGTTAAAATTTGAAGTCAATCGGAGCACTAGAACCGGAGATAGATGTGTTTAAAGTTTTGGATGATGGAGATTGCGTCATCAGCTGATCGCCACAAACTATATAAGCTGGGAACCGAATGAGACTTTTCATTAAGACGAGAGAGATTGTCAAAGGTAGGTCGTCTCTCCGAAGTTCCGATGATAGCATCGGACATTCCAAATTTCAGTAGGAAACCGACTTCGAAAATTCCATTGCTGATATCAGCAAAGGCGTCAGACTTAAAGGTTAGCCAGGAGATGGTCTTAGTCTCCAGGCCATAAAAGACTCCAAAACCTTAAAGGCTTGTAAATTTGCTTCTACAAGTCCTTTTGACTTGATTCAAAATAGAGTCGATCGCTATCGATCAGTCCTATATTTACAGACTACTTATCAAATTTCATAAGTAGTGCTAAATGCTGAAAAATTTAAATTCATTATTTTTGGAGGTTTTCTGGGGTTTTCGACCCTGCTGAAGTCAATGAAGGCATGTATAGGTGTGTACAAGCCAGTCTTTACATGATACAAGCGGCTTTTCACTGAAAGCGAGCATGGCACGGAGAGTTTCGCTGTAATATTCCAATGACTGGGTGTTCCTTCGGGACGGCGGATGATGCCGCAGAGATAAGTGTGGCAAGGGAGTGTGTCATATTTTAGACCGAAACCTCTGGGGCAACTCATGTTGGGCATTTGACACAGTTTTCAACGCAGCACTGTGAACGCCAATCGGTTGAGTCTTAGCTATCTTGTCATGGGTGGCACCTAAACATCTCCATTGCAAAACGCCTGTAAATCACGGCTTGCTATCAAGCTGATCAAAGCAACGATCTGGGATGTTTCCTCCTGTAAATAACTCCACCGGTTTTTATGTCGAAACTGGGGCCCGGATACCAACACAGTGACATGACGCACGCTCTGTCCGCCCGAGGTTGGATTTGTGGGTCGAGGCTTTGGAGCTGGGATAAGATCTCCTCTGAGTAATGCCTGTAACGCATTCAAGAGCTTAACACCTAAAGGGTTGCTGGCTTGCTATCAGGCCTTTGTGAAATCTCGTCTAGCCTCAGTAACTCAGGTTGGCAACGTCTATCGTTTGTCATTGTAACTTGGTAAAAATGAGAGGGTTACTGCAGGCATTGACATCAAACCTTTTCGCGTCATAGGGTAACCAGTCTTTGTGTTGGGAGTTGGTTACTGAAAGCATGGTGACTGCCGATGCCCATAAATGGTAAAACCGCTGTTGTCATGTCAAACGCATGGCCAAATAAGGAAGGTCTGAATCATGGCTTTGTGCTCACTGGATATATAAACCGCGTCTTTTCTCTAGTCTTCACTCCTGTTTCAAGTTGCGAGACGAACGGTGAGTGCTCTGACAAAGACAATCTTTAGAGTTTCATGAACTAGGAATTGTATAAACTAGGAATCAATCGTTTGCTATCAAACGTTAACGGACTTATAATCATTGTTATCGCCTTTTCACTTCAGAAAAATGCCTAAAGCAGCAAATGTGCGAACAACGTACAAGTTGTACTCCGGCTCAAAAGCATTCAAGAGTGACGGATTTAAAAAGCACAAGTGTGCGAATAAGAAGCAGGTGGGTGGGTTGCGCTACTTTTGCAGCAAACACCAAGTTTCACGCCTAATAGAGACGGAATGGCAAAAAAAAACTAACCACAGCACTTATGGGCAAAAAAAAAAAGGCAAAACATTACTCAAAAAACAGCCAATAAAAAGGCCACAAAGAGCAAAAACTGGCAATGGCACAAAACAACAACACACAAATGTGGATGGCAAAATGCAAACGCACAACACTTACAAATACAAATCAAAACAACACAAACAAAAAACTTAAACAATAACAAACAACAACGCATAAAAAAAAAAAACAAAAAAAAGAAAAAAACGCAACAATGGCAAAAAGGCAAAAAATCAAAAAAAAATGGCAAAAAAAAAAAAACAACAACATGGCAACATGCAAACAAAAAAAACTAACTAACTTGGCACCCACACCTATGGCAACCCCGCAAAAGGCAAACAAAAATATTGGCAAAAAAACACACATGGCAACCATCAATAGAATAAAAAAAAGTCCCTCGAATAAAGGCATGGCAGCAAAACCATAAACACACAACAACACAACAAAATCTTGGCACAATACACTGGTCACAAAACCAAAAAATAACACAGCAAGCAACAAACAACCCAATCATGGCAACCCAACAAATGGCAAAATGGCAAAACACAACAATGCACAAACGTAACAAAACATCCAAACAAGCACAAAAAACTGGCACAAAACCAACCAGCACCAAATAAAAAACAACACAAAAATGCAAACCCGAACAAATGCAACCAAAAACACAAGGCAACAAAATGGCACAACACAAATGGCAACCAAAACATGGCACCATTACCAACGAAACGGCAACCCTCATAGCAACAAAGGCAAACCATGCAAACAATAAAAATGGCAGAAACTAAAACAAAAAAAAAAAAAAAAAACCATGGCAAACAAACACACAGCAGCAAAAAAACAACCAACATTGTGGCAACAGCAGAAAGGCAACAAAACTAAAACAAAAAAAAAAGTAATGGCAAAAACTCATGAGCAACTGACTCAAAAACAATAAAAGGCAATGGCAAAAGGCAAACAACAAAAACAACACTCACAATGCTAAATGGCAAATACCCAAATGCAACAAAAAAAAAAAAACAACTAACACCACACAAACACCAAAACATGTGATGGCAAAAATGGCACAAAAACACAACACGGCATGGCAAACAAACGAACACATAAAAACAAACATGGCAACAAAAAAACAAACAAAAAATGGCACAAACAAACAAGGCACACCCACAAAAAACACAACACACCACACATCTGCAACAAACCCACATAGGCAACACAGCATCCACACACAGCGAATGTGAGGCAGAAGAGCTCACAGAGCAAGAAAGAAAGAAAGATTATTCGCCATAGGACTGAAGACGCTTGAAAATCAGCAGGCAGTCGCTGCAATTGTACCACCAGAAGCTACTCCAGCCCTGAGCGAGTCAGCACCACAGTCGACTTCTTATCTGAGTGAGACTAGTAGCGAGAGTGAGGGGAGGCTGAGGAAGGAGCCAACAAAGTTGATCTCGACAACGACACAGAGTCAGAGAGTAGTAGCGGAATTGTGACTGAATGTCGCACATTCCAAGATCGTCCACCACTGCTTTGCTTACGCCTGACAAAGCTGGAAACAAGATCTTGCTACAGTGGCAAGGAAGATACTTTCTACCTATAAAGCACGAACTCAGATAAAGTTATTCGCGCAAAATGACACCGGAGCTGCAGAAGGTGAACAGGAGAGCGCTAATAGCAAACAACAAGGCGCGTTTGGCGCGTGCAAGGTTCAAGCAACCAGTCAGCGCACTGCGCGAGCAGAAGGCTTGCTACGTTGAGAAGGAGATGAGGTGGATGAAGAGGAAGCTCGACGGCTGCGGAGCCAGTGCGGAAGGTGATTGAGAGCCATCAGGAGCATACATTTGCAAGGTACCAGGCAAGTGATATGGCACGCGAACAGAGATCGAGTCGTCTACACATCCCAATCAAGAAGGGAGAGGTGATAGCGCGCCACTGTCTCTACGCGCCGAGGAGGAGGCGAGCGGTGGTGTCACTCCAAGGTCTGAAGAAGGTGAGTTGCCTGTCGTCACTTTACATTTCAACCACTCGGCACGCCCTCCCCGGATTCCCACTAGAGCCAACGTCCGGAGACGCTCTGTAAGTTAAAAATAAGTAACTTAGAAGTCAAGATTATAACCTAACAACTTCTTACTGTTACAGATATCAATGAGAACCGCCC